>JAQQSW010015445.1:0-11886 GCA_028646575.1 Pseudocheirus occidentalis | reverse complement strand
AAGTCACTTAACCCCAACTGCCCTCCAAAAAGCAAAAAAAAAAAAGAAAACATATCTTTTGCTTTTTTTTTGCTTTTTTTTTTGAGGGAGAAGGTAGAGCAATTGGGGCTAAGTAGGCTAGATTTGAACTCAGGTCCTCCAGACTCCAGAGCCTATGCTCTATTCACTGCACCACCTAGCTGCTTTTCATTCTAAAAAGTGATATAGTAAACATATTTAGTGAGCATGTGTCTCCATTTTATGGGGATCAAATCAAGTCAACAAAAATTTATTAAGAACCTACTATGTGGTAGACACTTTGCTAAACACTGAAGGTACAAAGAAAGGCGAAAAAAAAAACAAAAGAAAACCAATAACAACAACCAGTCACTGCTCTTAAGGAGATCAATGTAGGAGAAAATATGCAAATGACAGGATATATAAAAATAAGATATATACAGGACAGATTAGAGATAATCTTAGAGGGAAGGTGCTAATGTTAAGAGAGACTAGGAAAGGTTTCTCAAAGGTGGGACTTACTTGAGATTTTTGAAGAAGCCAGGGAAGCCAGGATATGGAGATGAAAAGGGAAAGAGTTTTAGATAATAGGGGACAAAGAGTAAAAATGCCCAGTTAGGAGATGGAATCTCTTTTTAAATGAATAACAAGAATCACAGAGTACTGGGGGTGGGACCAATTAGATTTGGCAATTAAGAGATCATTAGCAACTTTAGAGAAAGTATTTTCAGCTGACTGATGAGGTTGAAAGCCAGACTTTGGAGTTGAGAGTGAAAGGGAAGGAACTGGTGGCACCAACTGTAGATGACTTTTTTTGGAGAATTTATTCACACACAAAAATAAATAAATAAAAGAATAATTATAGAACAAGAGCTGGTGGGAAAGTATGGCTCAAGGAAAGGTTTTTTGAGGACAGAGGAGACTTGAATGTGTTTGTAGACAGTAGGAAGCAACTAGTAGGGACAATAGAGGGGGTAATCTGGAACAATGTAGGATTGTTCTACATTGGGAAGAGGATTAAAAAGTCTGGAAAAACTGCTGTGGGGAGGGAGAGAAACACTTAGGAAGATGTAAAAAGATTGGTTTGACACAATTCTTATGGGGGAGATAATATACCAACAATTATAAATATACTAGTTGCATACGGGGCAAATTGGAAGTAGCATCAGAGAAAAGAACTAGAAGATCATTGAACAAAGCAATTAAGATTGCATCTGTTGAAGATATTGGTTTATCTCAACATATGCATGGGGAAAACTTGGTTTGAGGAGGGGTCCAAAGGCTATATTTTGCTTTGTTGAGGCTATTTATTCTAACCAAAATCAAAATACATGTAATAATTGCCCTATTCCTCAGTAAAGTGTGTAACTATAGATGTAGTATGATACGGAAAATGTTCTACAAAAATTTGCATATTTCTGATATCAAGGATACACTTAATTCACAATCTCATTAAAATGCATAGACATAAGAATGTAAACATATAGATCAGTTTCTGATATCTTCTTGGGCACATTTTTAAAATATTAATCCTATCTTTGACCATAGAATCTTACTCTCTGAAATATCCTGAAAATCAATCCATCAGTGTTTTAAAATTGTGCAGCCTCCATCACATAATTATGTTGTATATAGACAATCAGGTTCAGCTTTTTCTGACTTTTTATCTCCTTCAGTTCCATTGAGACTTTCTCACATAACACATTAGGTCCTTTGGCTTTTATGATGCTGTTCTCTCCATGTTCTCTTCCTACTTCAACAAACAAACCTCTAATCCCTCCTGAATTTCTGACCCCCAAAGTTATAGGAGTCTTCCAAGGCTCTCTCCTCAGTTGGGTTCTCTTCCTACATTCACCTTTAATAATGTCATCATTGCTATTGTCATCATCATCATCATTAAAATTATAAAAGCTGATAATGTACAATATAGCAAGTGGCAAGAGAGTTCTGAGCCCTCCTTGGAACCAAGAAGACCCTGGTGCAAATTTCTACTTCTAACACGAAATGACTGTGTAATCCTGAGCAAGTCACTTAACCTCTCATTGCCTTAGACAACTGTTTAAAGCTATAAGTAGAAGAGAAGGTGTTGATTTGTGGTAACTTAATACACCAATAAAATCACAAGTCTCGTCCTTATCCTTATGTATAGATTATGAAAATGGATACCTTGATTTGCTTGAGTTCCCTCCCTCCCCAATTATCCAGGTAACCGGAAACACTGTATGAGGACTGACTGGGTTTTCACATTCCAACAATCCTTTGTGGTGACCTAGAGTAAACCTAACTGGAAATGCAGAAAAACAGCAACTCTGAAGTCAATTAAGCTCATGCCAGTTTTGAAGCATATCCTAAGCCATTTGGTGGTTTATGGACCTTCAAGAGACATCCCTATCTGCAGAGATTCCCTGTTTTACATCCCCTTATCTTATTGTTTGTGCTCAAGCCTTGAACTGTCAAGTTGATTTGTGTCTGACACCTAACTGACACCTGGAGTTGCTTACTCCCCCTCCTGGATCTCCCTTTCTTTGGGAATGGGGACTATTTCCCATCTTTCTCTTGAAATTCCGTGTTTCCCTTTATTTGAAAATTATAAGTATCTCACTCTTTCCAACTGGACATTGAACATGTCAGGAGGTAGAGCCAAGTTGGCAGAGTAAGAGCAGGAACTTCTTGAGCTCTTCCCCTCAATCACCTCCAAATACCTGTTTTAAAATTACTCTAAACAAATTTTAAAGTTACAGAATCCACAAAATTAGAGTGAAACACATCTCCAGCTGAACACAGTCTGACAGACTGACAGGAAGGGTCTATATCACACTAGGCTAGGAGCAGAGCACAGTCTCACATGTGCCACACCAACACAGACTGGTGGGAGCAGGCCTCAGGGGACTGAATCACTGGCAGCTGTAGTGGTTTCCAGACTTCTCAACCCACAAACACTGAAGACAAAGTAAAAGGTCAGTGGGGAAACTCTGTTGGACTTGTGGGAGAGAAGAACATAGTCTGGCCTTAGCGACTGGGTGATGGAGGAGGTGTCTGCAGCAGCAGCTGCTGCTTTCAGAGCTCTATTTCCACAGATGATGGAGGATCAAGCAGCTGATCACTGGGCAATTGCAAGTATCTCTTTGCTGGCACTGAGGCAGGATTCTCTTGTTTTGCCATGCTTGGATCTGGGTTGCAGTCTTGGGTGGTGGTCCTGGGGTGAGCAGGAGCACTGGCATGGCAGAGTTTGTGGTGGCTGTAGAGAGTAAAACTTCCTCATAGTTCTGAGGCAGAAAAGAGTGCTTATTGTTATTCACAGACCAAAACACAGATCAGGAGAGGAATAAACACCTGTCCTTTCATCATATTACCTTGGAAGAATTGAAAATTTACAGGTGCCTACAAGTATCTCTGACAATAGTTGCACAAAATCCCAGAAATTTAGGACAGAGCACTCTCCACTCTGGAAACAGAGTCCTAATTTGGCAAAGAGCTCAAAAGTCAAGTAATTGGCTGGGAAAATGAGCAAACAGAGGGAAAATAGTCTTACTATAGAATTTTTCTTTGGTGACAAAGAAGAACAAAACATACAACCAGAAAAAAACAACAAAATCAAAACTCCTGCATCTAAAGCCTCCCCCCCAAAATATGAATTGTTTGCAGGTAATGGAGGAGCTCAAAAAAGATTTTGAAAATCAGGTAAGAGAAGCAGAGGAAAAACTGGGGAGATAAATGAGAGTGATACAAGATAATAATGAAAAACAAATCAACAGCTTACTAAAGGAGACCCCCAAAAAAAATACTGAAGAAAATAACACCTTAAAAAATAGACTAACTCAAATGGTAAAAGAGGTCCAAAAAGCCAAAGAAGTAAAGAATGCTTTAAAAAGCTGAACTGGCCAAATGGAAAAGAATGTCCAAAAGCTCACTGAAGAAAATAATTCCTTCAAAATTAGAATGGAGCAAATGAAAGCTAATGATTTTATGAGAAATCAAGAAACTAAAACAGATCAAAAAAATGAAAAAAAATAGAAGATAATGTGAATATGTTAGAATGGACATTGTTCCAGCTTGAAACCTTTTTCTCAGGCAATAAATGCATTTATAATCTGTGTAAACTGTGTTTGGACTTTGGTTTATTCCAGGTTCCCCTTTTTGGGCCTGGGATTTCTTCAGTTTAACAATTCACAGGGGTTTTTCTTTAACAAGATCATTATAAAGTTTTCAAAACATGTTACATAAATTATCTCTTGAGTATCACAAGAAACTTAGTGGGTAGGTGCCCTCTTCAATTGTCACATCTATAAGGACAATTTTCAAGTCTCTGTCTCTTTCCCTGATATCTCCTTTGGGCACCAGTTCCACATTTTCACCAGCTAGAGAGGCATTTATCCCTGTATATCTCAGTAATACCTCAAACTCAACATGTCTCAAATTGGACTCATAAGCATCCCCCCAAAAAATAATCAATCCCTATTCTAGAAGTCTTTATATGCATTGATGCCATCACCATCTTCCCAATTACTCCTCCGTTCTGTCTTTAAACATTCCTTCTTTCTTACTCCCCATATTCAGTCAATTTGCCAAGTCCTGTTGATTTTAACTCTGCAATACCTCTATCATCCTTCTTCTGCTTTCTAATCCCACTTTTATTGTCCTAATTCAGGCTACCATGATTGGGGAGGTGGGGGAGAGGGAAGGAAAGAAATAAGTATTTATATAATGCCTACTATGTGTCAGATATTGTTTTAAGTCTTTTGTAAATATTATCTTATTTGATCCTCACAACCATCCTGTGAGGTAGGTGCTATGTAATCTATATTTTATAAATGGGGAAACTGAGATGATGTGACTTACCCAGGTCACATAGCTAGTAAGTGTCTGAGACCACATTCAAATCCAGGTTTTCCTGATGCCAAGCATAGCACTCTATGCACTATAGAACTTAGCTGCCTAATTGAAATAATCCCCTGCCTTCATTTTCTCCTTACCTTTGGCTTCTATTTGGTTATTTATAGACTAATGATCAGGGGCATTGACTAATTGTTAATTGATGCTTAAGCTAATTTATGTAATTCCCAATCAGTTTTTTTCATATTATTGTCTGTTTTGTCTTACTAATATATAGGTCTGCTCATGTCCTCCACAAAATCCTTTAGTCGTTCTCTATTGTCCATAGGATACAATAAAAAACTATTTAGCTTTCACTGAAAAGCATCAACAACATGGCTTCCAGTCTTACTTCACTTTATTCCTCTTCACACATTCTGTAGTCCTGCCAAACTTGACTTACTCTTCCCTTGTCTCTTTCTGTCCTCTCCAGTTTCTGGGCTTTTACACAGAGCCACAACCTTTCCTTTGAAAAAACTCCAAATACAGCTCCACCTGTTAAAAAAAAAATCCTTATCTTTTTTGGGAATACTTAAACAAATTATGATGCCTAAATGTAATTCAATATTCTTATACCATAACAAATGACAAAATGGACAGTTTCAGAGGAAACCAGGGAGATTTCTATGAACTTATGCAGAATAAAATGGACAGAGTTGAGAGAACAATTTATGTCAACAACATTGTAGAGGAAAACAACTTTAGAATCCTTTAGAATTCTAACCAATGTAATGATAAACTATGAATTCAAAAGGCCAAAGATAAAATATACCTGGAGAGTTGATGAACTTATAAGGTAGAGAAACACATATTTGATGGCATGATGAATGAATAATTTTGTTTTGCGGGACTATGAATGTTTATGATAACGTTTTGTTTTGGGGTTTCTTGCTGAATGGGTTAATGGCATGAAGTGGAAGGGACAGATTATAAACACATGTAAAAATAAATATATAATGTTAAAGTTGTCTTTTCTTCCAAGGCCCACTTGAGACCTTTTCCATAAGGTTTTTTTCCTTGATCTCTCCTCCCAAAAATATTTCCTCCCTCCTCAAATTTCTCATGTCACTCTGACCTGTAAAGTTTCTATATTCACTATGCCATGCTAACCCTTCAGTATAATCATACAATAAATTTCATAGATTGTAACAATAACCATCTTCTGGTGGACCCTTTTAATCCATTCATCATTGTGCCTTCTTTACTTATTATTGCCCTCAGCATCCTCAAGTCAGCATGACCTTAAAATCTACTTCCCACTTATCTTTTCCTCTTATTTCATCCCTTCCTCCTACCACTGGTAGACCTTGTCACTATGTATCTCATCTTTTTTTTCTCCCACAGTAGGTCCACAATATATACCAACAATAACAAAAAGTTCTGTAGAGCAACAGCTCTCAAATGTGGTCCAGGGGCTTCTGGGGGTCCCCAGACCTTTCAGGGGACCTGTCAAGTAAAAACTACTTTTATATTAATGCTGACATTTTTAGTTTCTAATATACATACATACATACATATATATATATATATATATATATATATATATATAATTAAAATTTCTTAAGGGAAGTCCCTCAACAATTTTTTAAGAGTGTAAAGAGCTGTTTTTGCTTTGGTAGCACACATACTAAAAATGAGAACAATATAGGGAAGACTAGCCTGGTCTCTGTACAAAGATGACATGCAAATTCAATAAGTGTTCCATATTTTTTTACACAATACATAATAGTAAATGACTGTAGTAATCTAGTGTTTCTTAAACACAAAGTTCTAAGCTTTGGGGGCAAGAATTCACTATTTGACAAAAACTGATGGGAAAACTGGAAAGAAACTACAAACCAAAATCTCTCACTGCATAACAAGATAAGGTCAAAATGAATACCTGATTTAGACATTAAGGGTGATATCATAAGCAAAGTAGGAGAGCATGGAAAAATTTTACCTGTTAGATTTATGGATGAAGAAAGACTTTATTACCAAACAAGGTAGAGAGCATTATAGGAAGAAAAATGGATGATTTTTATTACATTGAATTAAAAAAATTTTTTTAAATACAAAAACAATGTAGCTAAGATAAGAAGGAAAGCAGGAAACTGGGGTTGGTGTGGGAGGGGAATTTACAGTGTGATCCTTTGATAAAAGTCTCATTTCTCAAATAAGAGAACTGAGTCAAATTTATAAGAATATGAATCATTCTCCAATTGGCAAATGGTAAAAGGACACAAATCAGCAGTTTTCACAAGAAGAAATCAAAACTATCTATAGTCATATGAAAAAATATTCTAAATTACTATTAATTAGAGAAATACAAATTAAAGCAACTCTGAGTTGCTACATCACACATATCAGATTGTCTAATGTGACAGAAAAGGAAAATGACAATTGTTGGAGAGGACATGGAAAAATTGGGACGCTAATGCAGTATCGGTCGAGTTGTGAACTGATAATACGCATTCTGGAAAACAATCTGAAACTATGCCAAAAGGGCTATAAAATTGTGCTTACCTTTTGACCCAGAAAGACCACTACTAAGTTCATACCACAAAGAGATTATTTTTAAAAAGAGAAGTATTTATATGTACAAAATTATTTATAGCAGATCTCTTTGTGGTAGTAAAGAATTGAAAATTGAGCAGATACCTATAAATTAGGGAATGGCTGAACAAGCTGTAGTATATGATTGTGATGGAATACTTTTTTGTGCTATAAGGAATGACAAGTAAGATGGTTTCAGAAAAACATGGGAAGACTTACATGAATTGATGCTAAGTGAAGTCAGCAGAACCAGGAGACTATGGTACATAGTAACAGTATCATTAGAATGATCAATTGTGAAAAACTTAGCTACTCTGAACAAGACAATGATGTAGACAATTCCAAAGGAGCCATGATGAAAGATGCCTTCCACCTCCAGAGAAAGAACTGACGAAGTCTAAATCAGATCAAAGAATATTTTTATCACTTCCTTTGTTTTTCTTTCATTTTTGTCTGTTTTCTTTTGCAATATGACTAATATGGGCATGTGTTTTGCATGATGGCACATATATAATGTATAGTAAATTGCTTGCCTTCTCAAGAAGTGGTGAACAGTGGAAGAGAGATCATTTGGAATTCAAAATTTTTTAAATGTATGTTTTTATGAGCCCCTGGGACAGAATTCAGAAAAGAATAGTAAGGAGGACCTGAGGCCTAGGGCAGCATTGCCCACAATTCAGGATTAAACCTTGATTATAATAATAATTGTTATTATAAGATGCTAAAAATAAAATGAACAAAATAAAAATGAGTAAGCAAAGAATAAGAATCTGACCATAGATAGCTACTTTGGTATAAAAGAAGATCTAGGTTCATATTCAGAAGAAGATAGTGAGGTTAAAAAAAA
Organism: Pseudocheirus occidentalis; assembly: GCA_028646575.1. Lineage (NCBI taxonomy): Eukaryota > Metazoa > Chordata > Mammalia > Diprotodontia > Pseudocheiridae > Pseudocheirus > Pseudocheirus occidentalis. The sequence goes on along the minus strand of JAQQSW010015445.1, from coordinate 3,635 downwards.
ATCACATCTACCCAAAAAAAGTAATATCAAATGATCATAAACCCAAAAAAGAGTTTTTTGGAAGAACTTATAAAAGGAATTTAATACCAAGGAAGCATAGTAATTATAACTTTGAATATGAATGGGGTGTTTTTAGCAACTCTCTTTGTGGTGGCAAAGAACTGGAAATTGCAGGGATCCCTATCAACTGGGGAATGGCTGAACAAGTTATGGTATATGATTGTGATAGAATACTACTATATTATAAGAAATTATGAGCTCAATAATCTTAGAAAGGCAACCACATGAAATGGTGAAGAATGAAGAGGGAAGAACCAAGAAAACATTGTATACAGTAACAACAATATTGTATTAAGAATGACTGTGGATGTGCATGCCCAGTGCCTGAGGCCTGAGGCGGGAGGTAACAGTGGCGGAGTGGGATCCATGAGGCCTTGGCCCAGTGTTTTCCTGCTCGTCGTCCTCAGGGTCAAAGTGTCCATGCAGGACAACGTTCTAGATATTGATGATGTCGAGTTTATTCACGAGTCTGTGGAGATGCACAATTTGCTTTGGACACAGCTTTCCCCTCCAGCGTCCAATGTCCAGTTCATAACTTGGGATGAGGCTTTGGCAAAGACTGCCAGAGACTGGGCAAAGAAATGTGTTCCTGAAGGTAATATTTATTTGGAACAACTGAGAAAATATCATCTTGTTTTTAATGGCCTTGGTGAAAATATATGGACTGGGCCTAATAATGAATATTCTGCAACTGTTGCAATCAAAAGTTGGTTCAGTGAACACAAGTTCTACAATTATGCAAACAACTCATGTTCAGGAGTCTGTTCTCATTATATTCAGGTTGTTTGGGATAATGCCTACAAAATTGGCTGTGCTGTTATTGAATGTCCTAGTGTTCGAACTGTTCTAAATGTAGCACATTTCATATGCAACTATGTACTAAGTGGGAATACTTTGAGAAGGCCTTATAAAGAGGGAAGATTTTGTACTGAATGTAATGAAGGAGATACATGCCAGGATATGCTATGCAGTAAGATTAAGGCCATAAGTTGAATGTGGAGGAAAAAAAAGAATAATATCCATAAATGTATCAGACGACAATGAAAAAAAAAAAAGAATGACTGTGAGTAACTGTCATTTTGACTATTATAAATACACAAATTAAAAATAAAAGATATATGTAATAAAAATAAAGATGCTATCTGCATCAAGAGAAAGAACTAATAAATAGAACTGTATAGAATAAATTTCCATATAAACAGACATACATGTATACATACATACATACATGTGTATATGTGTGTGTATATATTTACGTGTAATGGTAGCCATGTCTAGGATGGGGTGAGGAAAGGAAGAAAAGAAGAAATGTACCTGATAATTTTGTTGTGTAATTTGAAGGAATAGCAAGTTGTACATGGTGGATTTACAGTTTCATATGCAATCATCTTTTTTTTATTGTATTGTGTTATGGAAAAGCTGATTTTTATTCCATAAATTAAAAAAATGTTTAATAATTATAAATGAATGTTAAAAATTGATTTTACATGTAATTGAGAAAACTGTTTTAAGAATATAAAGAGCCCTGAGGCCAAAATTTTGAGAACCACTATAAAAATTTCTGTCTAATACAGCCTTTTAGTTGTTGCATTAAATTTACAAAAATCCATTCATTTATGTTCTTTATTTATGAAAATGACATGTTATATAGATGAGTTATTGACAAGAATTTGATGGTAGACATCCCAGCTTTGTTTATTCATTCATGTAGGAGATAGCCATTATGGAAAATCCTTCTAACAATGCAGGGTATCACATCATCTGTAACTTATGGTCCTAGAGAGTTGTGTGAAGTACTGATAGGGTAAGTGATTTGCACAGGGTCACACAGCCAGTATATGTCAAAGAAGAATCTTAATACAGCTTTCCTGTGTGAGGCCTGCTCTCAATTGACTATACCACAACTGACCTATTTCCCTTCATAGGTAAATTACTACTATTATTATCTGACTTCTTAGGACTTAAGAGAATATATTCTATTGAAGGAGGGTGAAAGATGGGAGGAAAGCTACTAGAATCAGGAATGCTGACAACAGTCAATGTCAGCAATGACAGGTGACAGCCCAGCAGGAGACAAGACTACAAAAAAAGCAGATCACACAACTGTAAGAGTTCACTATTCTGGGAACATTTCAGGAAAGAACAAACAACTCCTATGGGTACTAGTGTATTTATTACATACAGTATAGGAGCTTTATTGATGTTCAAGATAATGATCCTGACTCATCAAGAAAAAGATTAAATTATATTCAGCATATTATGTTAAGAAGACAGAGAAATGCATAATATATTTTAGAAAGATTCCTATTGAAATGGTTAAAATAATTAAATTTTTGACAACTAACATTAAGCTACAGTTATCTAGGCAATTTGCTTATGTGGAAGATGTCATTTCCCTACAAAAGTAGGTAAATGGAACATTACTAAGGTCATATCTGCCCAGATAATAATAACTCCTGATAGTTTGACCATAATTTCAAAAATCCCTTTCATTTATTTGTGTATTAACTAAGAATCTAAAATGAGACTTAATACCTGACATAGTATCAGTGTACATTTGGATAAAGATATTTTGAGAAAGGTTATCTATAGAACCTCACCTAGATAAATTAGTAATATTCATACCTCATTGTCATTTTGGGGTCCATGCTGTATTTGTCAAACCTTACAGTATAACCAGACTCTTGTAAAGAACAACTCAATATTTTTCTCCATTCACATATCCTTCAGTACAGCTTAGTCCATTTCTTTTTCATTCAGCAAGGTTTTCCTTTCTCTCTTCTTTGCTCCAAAGTCTGTGATTTTTCCTTGCCCAAAATCAATCACATGAATAGAAAGAACTAATAAATAGAAGTGTGTATAGAATAAATTTCCATATATACAGACATATATGTATACATACATGCATACATGTGTATATATATATATATATATACATATTTGTGTTTAATGGTAACATCTCTACTGACTGTCAACTGTCAACTGGGGTCAACTGATCAATCAATCAGTTATTAAAGAGTGAAACTATCCCATCCCTGTGTATCTTCTTTTCTAAGGTGTTATTTATTTCTGAAAATGATTCTGTTGAACTCATAATTTGTTTGTGAGGAAAAGAGAAAATTGCTTCAAAAGGATGTCAGTCAATTGATCATTTATGGTTGTTGTTGTTGTTGTTGTTGTTGTCATCCTGGAAGTCTTTAAACTTACTGCATGAAGTTTTTCAATAACAGGGCTTCAATTAACAATGTGTGCTACAGTACATAATAATAAGTATTAGTATCATGCTTTAAGATACAAAGTTCCTTATATATGGTAACCCATTTGATTTTCAAAACAACCCTGTGAAGCAGGTGCTATTAACATTTTACAGATGAGGAAACCAAAGCACATAAATCTTAAGTGATTTGCCCAAGATCACACAGCTGATAAGGCAAAATTTGAATTCGTGTCTTCCTGACTCTAAGTCTATACTCTATGCACTACACTACCTAGTATTTATCAATAGCATGAAAAAAATAGAGTCTAGCCTACCTTTACTGAGTTGTGACTCCCTAAAATTTTGGGTTGTTTTTTTT
>JAQQSW010015444.1:0-11886 GCA_028646575.1 Pseudocheirus occidentalis | reverse complement strand
GGAGGTATTCTGCAGTGACTGGGACTATGGAGGTATTCTGCAGTGACTGAGACTATGGTGGTACTCTACAGTGACTGGGACTATGGTGGTGCTCCACAGTGACTGGGACTATGGAGGTACTCCACAGTGACTGGGACTATGGTGGTACTCTACAGTGACTGGGACTATGGTGGTACTCCACAGTGACTGGGACTATGGAGGTACTCCGCAGTGACTGAGACTATGGTGGTACTCCACAGTGACTGGGACTATGGTGGTACTCCACAGTGACTGGGACTATGGTGGTACTCCACAGTGACTGGGACTATGGAGGTATTCTGCAGTGACTGGGACTATGGAGGTATTCTGCAGTGACTGAGACTATGGTGGTACTCTACAGTGACTGGGACTATGGTGGTGCTCCACAGTGACTGGGACTATAGAGGTATTCTGCAGTGACTGGGACTATGGAGGTATTCTGCAGTGACTGGGATTATGGTGGTACTCTACAGTGACTGGGACCATGGAGGTACTCTACACAGTAATAAGAAAGCTTGGAAGAATGAATGTTTTGGGGAAAAGGAAACTACTTCAGTTTTGGACATGTTGAGTTTAAAATGGTCATGAGGCATGCTGAAGAGAAAATTGATAATAAGAAACTGGCATTCAAGAGAAACTAATAATGAATATACAGATATGAGATCATCTGGATAGAGATGATAATTGAACCTTTAGGAACTGTTTAGAGCACTATGATAGAAAGCATAGAGGAATAGTGTAACAGTACCTTTCTGAGAAACATTTGATTATGTTAGATACTTTTTAAAAACACACTAAGTATTTTCATTAATTCACTGAAATTCACATACTTAATTTGTGGGGGGAGGGATGGAAGGAAAATTTATCTTTTTTTATTAAGAAATTGGAAAAATATAGAGGCTTCTTACCTACTATCCTCTTTTCAAGAGATCGGAAGAAGATTTGATCTCTCTAGTTAGCATATACATACACATAAATATGTTATGCAAATGGGGTCATTTTAAGGGTCTCTTTAAAGCAGTCCTCCCCAGAAATATAGCAGATATTAACTATTTTTGTTGGAGAAAAAGCAATGCATGTACTCATTGAGAATTCAAAGGATTTTTTCAAAATTCTCTTGAAAGAAAAAGCAATGGAAAATCAAAGGTCGTATATCAGTGAAGGTGAAAGGTTTAGAATTAAGAACCATTTAAAGCCAAGTTAAAAATGTTGTCAATAATTTAAAAGAGAACCATCATACCTTTGACCCTTTGAATTGCCTAGAGGACTCTGTAATCAGTGAGTTGTAGAAGAATATTCTACTCAGTTTCTGACAAGTCTAAACCTGAAGGCTTTGCATCTAAGGAGAAGATGCAGATGAGCCATTAGTTCACATTATATGGTGAACAAATCCCTTTGTAATTACCCAGCACACTTGTATTTCCCTTTATGTATAAGAGAATGAAAAAAAATAATAATTACAGTCATTTACCAAATAGGTTCACAAGTGCTTCGGAAATAGGTCCTGAGAAAATGGGGATTTTGTTTAAAGGTAAATTCCATGGCTAACCATCTGTCAACATGTAATAACAAGCCAGTATCATATGAAGGAATTAATAGGGGAAGCAAACCAAGTTCCTTTCTGGCCATTATTTTTCCCTTCAAAATAACATACTGTCTGCACACATTACATGCATTACAAGTCTGAAGTCTATGTTAGGAAAGCCCTAGCATCCTGATGTAACCGCTGACATGAAACAAAAGAAAAACTTCCTCCTCATCCAAGCAAGCTATAGTACATTGTAACACTAGCCTTACTGTGAGACTCCTTATAAAGCTATGCATTATCAACTAGAGCATTTAGTGGAGAAAAACAAGCCTTGATTTACCTCCCCCCACCCACTCCCTTCCTCTTTCCTTTCCTTTCTCTTCCTCTGGTGATACCATCTCTTATTAATGAGACATGGAGCCCAACAAGCCACACTGAGCTCCTATGGAGTGTTACTGACTGACTACCAAATTGGGTATAGCTGTAAGTGTATGATGAATTAAATAACTTTGAAATATTTATATGTTGTGTTTATTTTATCTTTCTGTCATGAGGTCGTAGGGTCTAATGGACAGAGCAAGGAACTGGGAGAGATAAGACTGGATTTCTCCTTGATTATGTTGTTTATTTTTTATGACCTCCACTATATGTTATGTGACATTTTTCACTTAAACTCATTTTTAATGAACAAGGTAGTTTTTATTGTCTAAAAATTTAACAAACAATCTGTCAATTATTGAAAATATTTATATTGAGTTATTTCTGCAGAACTTGGGAGGTTAACACTTAATGCAGGGTGAGTAATTAAAAACTGATTGTTATTGCATTACTTGAGCTGTGTACATTAAAAAAACTTATTTCCATGACTTTAAAATATGCTAACATTTAGATATTGGTTCTTATAATATGCCTTTCAAAAGGCTAATTTTTAAAATTTCAGATATTTGTTTTTTAAGTGACAAATGCACGTCTTTCTAACTTAAACTCAATATTTGCTGAAGCGAAATTTTCAGTTATGCTTACCTGTTTACCTCAAATATTGCTTTTGCCCCCCCCACCAAATCCATAAAAGTTAATAAGCTCTTTGAACTGAGATCAAACATTGAAGTCCATTTTGTCTGAAATGTTCTTTCTACTCTCCTTGATTTTACTTGTCTCAATTCCAAGCTTCCTTCAAGGCTGACTCCAATCCCACCTACACTGTGGAGACTTTCCTGATTAATCCCCACTGTTGATAATGGCCCTTGCTTGTAGCATTGGTTTTCTGGGTCATTGTTGGTAATTTGCATACTACTTTCTGGTTTTTATTCATCTTCTTATTTCTATATTTTGTCTTTCCAAATATGTGGAATGTCTCTTGAAAATAGGGGTATTTTTCTACCTTTTCAATTCTCTAACTTCTAGTAATGTGTCCTGTACAAAATAATTCAATTTCACATAGTGTTCCAAGGTTTCTCAAAGAATTATTATTTTTTTTAACAATGCCTTGGGGATGGCTAGGTGGTGCAGTGAATAGAACACTGGCTCTGGAGTCAGGAGGACTTGAGTTCAAATCTGGCCTCAGACACTTAACACAAGAATTGGCCGTGTGACCTTGGGCAAGTCACTTAACCCCAATTGCCTTCCCAAAAAAAAAGCCAAAAAAATTTTTAAAAAATTTTAAAAAACAATGTCTTGTAGTGGATAGTAATATATTATTTATTTTGGAGGAGCTAAGATCACTCAGTGGATAGAATGTCAGACCTCGCTTCCTGATTTCAAATCTGGCCTCAGACACTTACTAGCTGTTTGACCTTAGGCAAGTCACTTAATACTGTTGGCCTCAAGTTCCTCATCTATAAAATAAGCTAGAGAAGCACAAAACAAACTACTCCAGTATCTTTGCCAAGGTTGAGGTTATGAAGTTCCAGACATAACTGAAAAACAACTGAACAACGACAAAAACGAGATGATTTTATACGTGTGTGTGTATAAACCATTTTTACGAACTATGAAATCCTCCATAAATTTTAGTTACCGTTACAATTATTGCAATATCATACAATGTTTTATGTCTCTTGACATTGCATGAATAGTAGTATAGAACACTGGATGTCAGTGTTTTTCTTTCAGTCTTGCCAAATGATCAGCCCACCTTTTCCAGGCATATTTTTCTCTGATGTTGTCCTTTATATTGTTTCTTCTTCCCGTTTCTTCAGTGGTTGTATATTATAGCCGCTTACGCCCACTATTTATTTCTCGATTGCCTTTGGGGTGACTTCAAAGTTTAATTCTTTGGAGATGGCAGTGAATTCTTCTTGTTCTTCTTCTTCTTTTCTTCTTCTTCTTCTTCTTCTTCTTCTTCTTCTCCTTCTTTTTCTCCTTCTTCTTCTCCTCCTCCTCCTTCTCCTCCTCCTCTTCCTCCTCTTTCTTCTCCCCCTCCGCCTCCTTCCTTGTCTCTTCTTCCTCCTCCTCCTCCTCCTTCTCTTTCTCCTTCTTCTTCTTTTCCTTCTGCTTCTGCTTCTCCTTCTCCTCTTTCTTCTCCTCCTTCTCCTCCTTCTTCCCCTCCTCTTCCTCCTTCTTTGTCTCCTCTTCCTCCTCCTCCTTCTGTTCTTTACAAACTGGTTATGAATCAGTCATTCAGTGCTTTACAGTGGAAACACTTCATATCTTATCTTATTTTACAAATTACACAATGTTACATAGCTAGCCAGAAGCAGAGATCCTTGACCACAAACATTTATTGATTCAATATAGCAAGAACACATTCCTTCAGCACCTAATACTAGCAGACAAAGAGGTAGCCGTATTGTGCTGGATAAAGGGGTGGTCTTAGAATAAGAAGAAACTGGCTTTAAATCCTACATCTGCCATATACTAAGCTAAATGACCCTGAACAAGCCATTTAAATTCCCAATGCCCCCTATGCAATTCTTTTACATTATAATTTGCAGAGCAGGTACTGATATGTTTTATGGAGAGACTTACCTCCTCGGAATTCCATATATTAATGAAATCAAAGGCTCAGTTTATAAACGTGTAGAACATTAAGCTAGATGTTAGGTATACAAAAAAAACCATCAAAATAATCTCTGCTTTCATTCCATTGATGATTTTGATATTTAATTGATGCTATTAATGTTTAATGGTACAGCATCTTTGACAACCCAAGAGAAGATGATGTTGATACACTTGTCAGAAGACCTGAGTTTGAGTTACATCTCTGATCCTTACTACCAGTGTGACCCTGGGCAAGTAGCTTAACTTCCTCAAGCCTCAGTTTCTTCCTCCAAAGAAATAAGGAAATTGGTCTGAGGTCCCTTCTAGGTCTAAATCTACACTTTTAGTATCCTCCTTGGGTAATAATGGTAGCTAATTTTATATAGTGCTTTAGGATTTCCAAAGTTGGTTTTATATATACATAAAACCATAAAAATGAAGAGGTTGCCCAAAGAGGGTTAGGGTTGCCTGAGACCCCAAAATACCAACATGCCAGGTCCTGCTGAAATAATTCCACTCAAGTCTACCTTCTCAGTCAAAGAAAAAGTAAAGTTTATTGAAAGTTCAAGTTTGCCGTATGGGGTAGACTCTTAAGGAGGCAGTCTATGCTAGGTTGCTCTATGGAGCTTTCACATAGAGCAAGTCTGTTCTAAGCTATTCTATGGCGCTCTCACAGAGCAAGTCTGTCACTATAGATACATATATATGTATATATATGCATACATACATATATATATGTACATATATATATAATTATATTCCTCATTTGTGACTCACAATTTCATAGATAGGTGCTATTATAATATGTATTTTAGTGACAGGGAAACAGGTCAGAAGAGGCAAAATGGTTGGCCTTGAGGCACATAGCCGGTAAGTGTCTATAGCAGGAATTGAACTCAGGTTTTTCTGAGTCTAAATCTATCACACTGTCTGCTAGGCCACCTAGTTGCCATCCAGTTTGGCCATTACAACCTATCATTGAAACTCTGAACAGCATTTAATTCACCCTTGAACCAACGTTTCCAGTCATATATAATGTGTTTTACTATGTCATAGGAAAATTATGCCAAACTATATTCCAGTCATGGCTTCTGGCCCTAGCATCTTCCATGGAATGTCACAAGATCTCTATAAGCCCTGTAGTTTTGCATCTGGATTTCTGATTTAGCTGAGAGACGTGCAAAAAGCTGTGGCACCACATCTGAAGAAGAGTGAGTACACTTTTTTCCCCAAGAGTCAATCATGATTTATGAGTGCTAAACTGCTTTCTGATCTCTTGTTTGAAAACTGGCCACCACAGAAATGGAAGCTATGCAGATCTAAGGATCCACAAGACTTGGAAAATGGGACTGTCTTAGTGGATCAAATGTTTGGCAGTGATATGTCTGTCAGCACCTCAGGTGTGTGATGCATTTCAAATGTTGAAGAGATTCATTTGGAATCTGCGAGAATTCACACTAAAACATTTCATTAGTTGAACTGAGTAATAGTGTTATGAAAAGAATGATATTAACTGGAATGAATTTCGACACTGCCATTCCAACATTCCTAACTAAATAAAATAGAATAGGTGTTTGTCCATAGCTCTCTTAAACAATAACAATAATTTTATTTTGAATGTTCTTGCCATTTCTGGGTACCAGTAAATTTAATGATGTTTTTTAAAATCAGAGAGGGAAAATCAAATGTTTTATGTTAGATCTCTTGGAAATGCAAAAGTGTAATATGTTTTCATGCAGATTGTAAGCCTTCTCTAGCTAGCAGAATAGCTTTTCTACATTTAAATATCTGCATCTGTTAAATAGTTGTTCAGAATTCAGATGTTTTTTATTCCCCATACTTGAGGGTTAAACTCCCAGTGCCTCAGACAGTTGGTCCATCTACAATGTACTTTTATCAAAACTATAAAACTTACTCAATTTTAACAATGTTTTAAGGAGGAGATATATTTAGCATTTAGGAATTTAACTTGAAAATCTAGGCAACTATCCTCTACACAAAATATTGACCATCTTGAGACTTGTTGAAAAGATCAGGGGTTTCGTATTCCCTTACTCTGTCACCTTTCATATATTGGGGAGGACTCCTTCATCTCCTAGACTCTGAATGATGCCACCTATGGCCTGGGAAATGCAGAGTATGGAATGGGAATTATACACACAATGACTGAGGAGGTGAGCAGTTTAGACTTCTGTTTGGGCACATATCTTATTCTCTATCCCATTTTTTTCCCTTTAGAGGCCATAAGGATCAGCCTGCCTTATTCTCTTTTTATGGTTCCTTCATCTAATCATTATTTGTCTCATTGTCTGATTCAATGTCCCAGTCTCATGCCTTGACTTCTCCCATTTCTTTCCGTCAATGAAACATTAGAGTTGCCATTGGAAAAAGTTCCACACTTAAGACTGAACCTTAGAAAAAATTTTGTAGTGAGCCAGCCCTCCATGGATCATGTGCCTATCTATCCCAGAAGCAAGTTTATAGATTAATTCATAAAATGAGAGAAATGTCTCTTGGTGAATATGCTGAAAAATATGACTTTTTCTAGTAAGAAAGTCAAAAATCAGTTTTCAACTAGAATAGGTAGCTGAAAAAACATCACATTTTAAGCTTTTGATGTGTGAATTATTTTGGAATTCAGTCATTTAGTTCTCTATTATCCTTAATTTACATATGTACTAAGATAGTGGCTTTTATTACCTTACTGACTAAGAATCAGGATTTTTTTTAAATACATGGTACTTTACATATTTTTGTTGTTGAATGAAAAATATGACATCAGCACAATAGTTATTTGAGTTTATGTACTATCACACTTATGCCTAATTACTCTTCCTTAAACATATAAATCTGAACATATTTTCACCCCACACACACATCCACATCTCAAAAGTAACTATCAATTGCTTGTATATAGATTGTGCAGCCCAACCCCCTTATTTCACAAGAGAAGAGACCTCAGAGAGGTTTCATGCTAAGAAAGAATAAGTGATTTTCCCAAGGTTATATAGTAAACAAGAATTAAAGCCAAAACATAGACTAAGATCCTTCAGATCTTGAGTCCAGACTTAGTCTGGTATTGAAAATCTTTCATCTTTTATTTCAAGACTACCTTTCTGCTTCTATCACATGCTAATTCCCTTTATGACTTTCATATTCTAGACAAATTGAGGAATTAATGATTTTCCAAATATATTCTTTTACTTACCAACTGGAATAATTTACTCAGTTCCTAATACTGGAAATGTCTTCCCCTTCCTTTTTACCTTTAAAATTCCACTAATTTTCATAGTCCAGCTCAATTGCTACTTTCTTAGTGTACTTTGACGTATAAAATTGAGGGCCTTAGATGCCTATATATAAATACATAAAATGTGGCTAGCAGAAAGGCGAACTTGACCTTGTCAAAAACTTGGCTAGATAAGGTGTATGATTGGAATATAGCTCTGAAAAGCGTATACCTTTTTACAAAGAATGAAAAATAACAGATAAAAGGCTGAGACAAGGGAAGCAGAATAGGGAGGAGGGAGATGAGTTAGAATTGTAAATTAAGAAGAAATATATGCACATAAAAATATTCAGGAACCAGATGGGGGATGCATGTTGGAGAGTATTCAGGTGAAGATCAATGGAGACAGAAACAGAAGTGATTATCATTGGCAACACCACAGAGTTAGACAGAAAGAGGAAATGTTTGAGTAGTTCAGGAAACATTACAAACCTGGCATAGATGGAAGATAACGTAGAGATGGGAAACTTCAATTATCCAGACATCTGCTCAAACTCTCTTTCTGCCAAAAGCAGAGCAGGTAACAATTTCTTGACCTGCTTTAATGATAACTTTTGAACAGAGGGATATTTGCTTTTCTCTCATTATGCAGTGCCTCTCAAGTTCTCCACAATCTTTCATACATCCCTGACAATGGTATCAGTCTTCATATCAGACAGTTCCAACTTAATACTTCATCTGAGCTAGGTGAAATTAATTTATCAACAACTGCTTGCATGGTATTTTCTTTCATATTTGAAGCTATCAATTCCTGTTTTAATTATATTTGTTTTTTTCTTTTCCAGTCCAACCTTCATTCTAGTTTGTGGAGGAAAAAAAAAGCAAATTGAGACCAGAACAGCATTATTCTCTCTGTTGTCAGCTATCAATGTTCCATATGCCCTTTTTAGTGATGCTCTTCTTTCTTTCATCCTCTGTGCTATATAGCTCAAATAATTGTTGTTTTTGTCCTCACTAAGTTTTATGACAATCTCAGCTTCTCCAAAATGGTAACAGCCTTAACAAAATTCTAGAAGGATTGTGCCATACTTTGGTTTTCATAGTTAATTATTTTTCCTTGCTTCCGTTTTCTTCACTCATCTTTTAAAATCATACAAATTGATGAAACAAGATTTAGTGAGCAGAACTAGGAAAGCAATTTATATACTGGCAACAACATTATAAAAATATATTTAGAACTCTGATTAATGCAATGATAAACCATTTGTCCAGAGGAATGAAAATGAACCAGGCCAACCACCTTTTGCCAAAAAGATGATAGCCTTCAAATGGGGAATGAGTCTTTCATTTTTTGACATAGCCAATGTGGGTGCTTGTTTTCCTCAACATTTGTTTTGAGGGTTTTATTGTATTTTCATTCTCACTTGGGAAAGGCAGCAGGAAGAAGAGATAACAAAAGCATATAAAATCAATTAATTCAAAAATAAGTTGATTTGATTGGTGAGTAGCCTGTGCCTCTTTCAGAAATGTTCTCTTTGAATCTTGAAGGAATTATTTCACTTTGTGCCTTCAAAATGTTATTATTGTAATCTTTCTAACCTGGACTGATTTCCCTTGTAAAGTTTTAGTCCTTAGGATTTTAACTATCCATCCTTTGAAATTTATTTTTATTATATTATGATATGTCATGTTAATTATGATATAATTCTTTGGATTCTATTCTCTCCCACTCTAGGGGGGACTGTCAGTTTCCATTTCCTTCTTTATCACAAATTCCAGTATGAAGTGGTTACTTCTCCCCAAGAACCAAGATAATTTATACTCCAGCTACTAGTTCCTCTATGTTTGTGAAAAGGAGATCTCACACACACACACACACACACACACACACACACACACACAATGTCCCTGTTTAAATAACTTACATATTGCAGGATGAAACTATTATTCAGTGTTTAATGTCAATTTGGAAGGAAGTCTCTAACAAAGTTTCCCAAGTCTCAATTATTAGAACTATGCTATTCAACCTTTTTATCAATTTTTTGATAAATACAAGTCTGCAAATGAGAGCAAGTTCCATTTACAAGAGACTAATGAGTCAAGATTCAAAAGGATTTTGAAAGGACATTTGGGCTGAAATGAATAAGAAAATATTTATTAGGGTTAAATGTAAAGCCCTATTCTTAGGTTCAGAAATGTTTCATAAGAATAAGATGACAGAGAGTATCTATGCAACAAATTTTTTTTAAGTGGATCTAAGGATTTGTGTGTATTACATGCTTGGATGGATTATAATAATACTCTGTGATATCCAAGAAAGCTAAAATTATTTTATGTTATAATAATGCACAACATTTGGGGAATTGTAGTCCTGATATAGTCTGCCCAAGTTGGACCACATTAATAGCATTTAGCATAATTCTGGATATCATGTTTTGATGAAGGTAATATTTTAATAATCTAGGCAACATACAGAGGAGAGTTACTAGGATGGTGAAGGACTTTAATTTGTGTCATATTAAGTAACTGATTGGTTGATTCAATAAGCATTAAGTTCCTGCTATGTTTTAGGTGTTGTTTTCACTGCTAAGGATATGAAAACAAAACTAACTTTCATTCTTTTGGGTAGGAGGGAACACAGATAAGGTCACAAAAATACATACACTATGAATAAAAATTCATTTTTTGGGTGGAGGAGGTCACTAGTACCTGGATGAATCAGGATAAGTATCTTCTAAAAGGTGAAGGAGGAATTCTGTGAGTCAGAGGGGAGAAGGGAAGGCCATCCAATCATGGGGGATTATTTATAAAAAGAAAAAGATATAGGTAATTAAATGTCAAGCCAGTGGACAAGCAAACAGGACAATTTTTGCTGAACCAGAAATATGTAAACTAAGATAGTTTATAAAAATCTTGAAAAGATAACTAGAGAGAGATTGTGAAGGGTTTTAGAAAAAAGGGAGGGAGACATTGGCACTTCTTGAGCAGAGATAGATAATGACAATTTAATGGTCCATGTGGGGGGAAAATAAATAAGTAAAAACTATGGGACAATAGAAAGGCTTTTTAGGCCTTTACTATTTTACTTCCACTAATTTGTGCCACTAATGATATTGTGTTATAGTAAAAGCAGCGTATTTGTTATGCAACTACTACATGCAAGATGTTGATAGAGGCACCGAGAGAATGCAAGGATGAATGAGTCATACCTCCTATCCTTTAGGCATTTCTGATCTAATAGGAAGGGAATGAGACATATATGCCAAAATATAAACAGAAATAGATAATGTATATATGCACATATGTATATGTGAACATATATATGTATATGCATTATATGTGTGTATGTATGTATTAGGCAGATGGGTAGGGGATGAATCGGGAGTAAAAACACAGAAACAATGGAACTATTTGGGAAGCTGTGGTAATATTCAGGTGACAGGTGATTAGGACCTACATTAGGCCAAAGTAGGTAACTTGAGTATCTTTTTCCCTCCACAGAAAACTAGGGAAAATGTAGTTTTGGGGAGAAAATAGTTTGTTTTAGATGTAATGATTTTGAAATATCTATGGGACATTCAGTCAGAAATTTTCAGTAAATGGTTGGTGATATGGTAGTATGATTCAGAAAAGAAACTGTGTCTGGAAATATATATCTGAGCATCATCTGAAGAATTTAATCCATGGGAACCATGGCAGAATTGTTTGATATAGTGGTACATAGAGGGTGGGGCATGGACTCTGGTTAAGCAATGGAAACTGGGAGGGGAGGAGGATAGTAGCCAGACAAGTGTGCACAGAAGCAGTAGAAAGTAGAGTTATGGAAATCTTGGGAGGAGAGAATATACAGGAAGAGGGAATACTATTTAGTGCTAAATGCTGCAGAGAGGGTAGGAAAGATGTAATAAAGGGATGTCAGAAATGGAAATGGAGGCATCACTGGTACTTTGGTGAGAGCAGTTTCAATTAAGTGATAAGGTCTAAAATCTGATTGAAAGCCTTTGAGAAGCAAATGAGAGAAAAGAAAATGTCAATGATTACAGACAGCATTTTTTAAACTTTATTTTTATTTGTTTTCTTGTTTACATTATTCATTTTCATTACATTCTTGAATTACAAATTTTCTCCCCAT
>JAQQSW010015443.1:0-11886 GCA_028646575.1 Pseudocheirus occidentalis | reverse complement strand
GAGGGATAGGAAGGAGGGACATACAATCAGCCTCTCACAATATGCCCGCCATTTAGATGTCCTGCGTAATTACACACGTACAGCCTGTATTGAAGAATTGCTGCTCCTTCCAGTGGGAGTGGGTGACAAGGGAGGAACCACAAGAATCTAGAATTTAAAGCTATACAATCAAATATTAAAATGAACATATATATGTAAGTATACATATATGTATATATATATGTATACACAATTATTATTACTAACCACATGCAACTGGGAAATAAGACATACAGGAGGGACTGGGGTAGGGAGACCCTCCCTCCACTACCAGAAAGTTAGAGGGGCATTGGAGGAGGACATAAAAGAGAACAGATTGTGGGAGGGGCTTAACAGTGGGATCATTGTTTTGGGCTTGGGGGTAGGGGAAAGAAGGGGAGAAAATTTGTGACTCAAAACCTTGTGGAAATGAATAATGTAATCAAGAAAATAAATTAAAATTTAAAAAAATTTAAAAAAAATTCCTAGAGAAAAGAGATTCATAGAAATCTTTGATAGGATATCTCAAACCATATCTTATCTTCAAAAGTCTTCCTGATTGAACATATGAAAAAAAATCTAAAACCACTCATAATTTGTCAAGTTAGATTTTGGTACCATGTTTTAATACTTTTATTAAAATATATTGTTTTTAGCAAATATCTGAAGCTGCTTAGAGATAGTTATTTCTCCTGTGGAAGATCTCACTGGCAGTATTTAGTGGTCCAACTAATTGAGGGGAAAATAGGAGACTAGAGCCTGTCTCACCTTCCTGGGCTTAAAAACATGAAGGATGTTGGTGCAATCATTTTTCTTGAACTGTTGAACCTGTAACTTTCTTATTCTCCTTCTTTACCTGTTCTACCAACTGCTGGTATTGACTTGTCCTTTTCATCTTCTAATTAAATAACAGTCATATATTAAGTACCTAGTATGAGTCAGGAACTGTGCTAGGCACAAAGACAAAAATAAAATGTTTCCAGCCCTCAATAAATCTGCACTTGCTCTCCCCTATGCCTGGAGTGCTCTGCCTCATTAGCTCCCCATCTTAGGTTCCCTGGTTTCTTACCACTGCCATACCTTACCCTCTGAGATTACTTACCACCTACCTTTTATATATCATGCATGCACCTAGTTATTTACATATATGGCACCCCCTCAAATAGAGTGTGAGCTCCTTGAGGATGAGGACTATTTTCCCATTTTCATTTGTCTGGAGTATGTCTAGCATAGTGTTAGGAACATAAGAAATACTTGATACATGATTTTTTGATGGCTTAATTGAATTTAAAATGAATACATCTTTAAGATTAAACCTCATATCCACCAGAATTCCAAATATGCGAAAAAGGAAAGTGGAACTTGTTGGAAAGATTGTAAAGGAATAGGCATCCTGTGTGCAGTATATGCTATGGAAATAGAGGAAGAGAAACCATTTGAGAGATGCCATTTTCCCTGAGTGTCCCATACAAATATAAATAAAAATAACCTATAGAATTAGTACTATATTAAGTACTCTACAGAGTTGGCCGAAAGAGTAATAAAATTATATAGAACATAAAAATAATTCAATGAATGATGAAAGAAATAATTATATATCGACACATATATGTATATGTGAATATTTGCAGATATATATGTATATCACTTATAAGCCTCAAATTATATTATATACCAATAATGATCAAAATTATGGAGTATTAGTTAAAAATAGAAAAGTAGATTTTTGATCCATATCAAAGAGGATTCTACCACAAATCACAGATGCAAAAACAGAAAACAATTTGAGGGTCTATTAACTGTGATACTTCAGTGTCATAGAATGCTACTGTACTATAATAAACAACAAATGGGAAATCAGAGTGATATTAGAAATCATATGAAGGGATGCAGAGTAAAATAAGCAGAATGAAGAAAACAATTTCCACCATAACAGTAATAATCATAAAGATAAAAATGAGATCAAATTGAATACTGTATAAATATAAAGACAAGGTATGTAATGTTGCATATTCTGTCAGATACGGTTAAAGTGTTGTTTGGTTTTGCTTATTTGTCTTTATTTCTTATTATTTAGTCTTTATAATAAGAGAAGATACATTTGGTATGGTAGAAAAAGGGCATATTCAAAAGTAAATGTTATATAAATACAAATTATTTTAATATTAGTTTGGATTTTTTCAAAGTTGTAACTGTTTCTTCATCATTGTATGCACTAAAATCAAATTCCATTATAAATCTTCAATGAAAATATATACCACTGTAAAGCATTTGTTAAATACTTTAGAAAACTCATCTTTAGAATGATAAACTGTCATGATTTCTGATTGCTGGAAAAGAAACAAGAAAAATTTAATTAAAAGAAAATTTCATGTGTATCAAAATCCATACAATAAAAGATAATCTCGGATTAAAGAAGTGAAACATTTTGATTAGGAAAGATGCAATTTAATAATATCTTAATAAATTTTTCAAAAGAACAGCTCATAAAAAACATTTAAATGAAAATGTCCTTAGGGTGGAGATGGAAAATGAGCAAGAATAAACAAGATGTAAAAATATGTGGGCTGGGTACTGCTCAGTATAGTCCTTTCAATTCCATACAGGTTCATGGGACCAATGGACAGTCATGCATCCAGTTCCAAAGTCTGAGCTCCCACAATGTTTTCCTTTATATCAGCACAACTTGGATTATACATCAATCTAAAATACAATCACTTAATTAAAAGAGAAAAGCAAGATAATGAGTTCAATCTATTATTATATTTTCTCAATACCCATTCCCAAATGGTTAACAATTTCTGGCAAGGTCTAGTGAACTACTTATTAAACTTCTGTTTTTTTTGTCAACATGGTAGGAGAAGGACATTTCCATTTTCTCAAAGAAAGGACAGAGGGAATTTACTCCAGTATCTCTCCTGAGAGTGCTGAATCCTTGGTATTACAGATAGAGATCATCACAGAGATAATTGTTGAATTATCTCAGCATATAGGCAATCATTATAGGATGTGCTGACCTTTCTAAATAATGCAATATCTTTTGTCAGTAGTCTGAAAATTAGCATTTTCTAGACGTAACTACCATTTTCCCCCTCATCCCTCCATGCTCACTTGCCTCATAAGACTCTCCAACTTTTTTTTTAATAAAGTGCTTTTAAAATGTACATACTTCTTAGAGTTTCTGCTCATGGTATTGATGCCTTCTTGCTGCTGAACTCCCACACAAGTTTCATGAAAGTACAATATTATGAAATTTCTCCAATTTCCAAGGAACTTAACCTCAAGACATGTGTATCCATGTGGTTCAGGCACACACACAATTAATAAATGGACATTGTAAAAACTGAAACTTTTAAAGAGGATTTTTAAATAAAATAAGGTCCCGCTTACTAAAATCTGTAGATTTAATGGGATAGGGTTTTTTTTTCCTCCTTTCCTCTCTCTTTTTTCCATTCTTGATGCACAAGTAAAGTTGTTTGATCTTTTTTTTTTTAAGTTGTCCAATGAATTAGTAGCATATAGTACTGAAAGGAAGAAAAGGGATCAAGTTCAGAGACTGGAATTGGTTTTCAGAAATTGAATCTGAGGCTATTCTGTAATTTGCTTGCTATACATTTAAACTATTAATCTATATTTTAAAAATTCTCCTTTCACTCTTCCCTTTTCCATTCACTACATGCTTCAGGAAAATAAAAAGGTTGAAGAACTAGTTCAATTTAAGCACAAAGGTCTGAGCTTCTTAGGAGGATATGCAGTGAAAATGAGCATGGTAAATTAATGAGCCTTTCCACTAGATTTTTACAGCTTTCTTGCATAAATTGAAGCTTCTACAAATAAATATTGATGGTGTCTTATTTTCCTGTGAAAAAAATATCAACTGCTAAAAAACAAAATTCATGTACAAGAAAATGCAATTTTAATATAAACCAGCCAAATATAAAATATTGGATCCAATTTAAGGAAAGTGGATAAAAATGTATTGTATTGTATGAGAGGTAAAAAATAAACTCATTACTATCCATATATCCTTTTTTTAATGACTTGCAAAATAAAATTGATATCTGAATGAAAGGAATGCCAAACTCTAGGAGATGCATTTTCCTATAAAAATAAAATTATCACTATTTAATAAAAAAGTAGATATAATTTCATATACTTTTCTTTTACTATAGCAGCAGAAATACTATATGTACATAAACTAATATCACCATTGTCTTTTTTAAAAGAAAGTCTTATTGTCCATTTAATAATTCAGTTTCATCATGGCTTCTTGAAGAGTTTCAGCAGTTAGCTTCTCATCAATGCCATTATCAGCAATGAAAAGAAGGAAGAAAAATGAAAGAATTAAATCAGTCAGTTTTGTACCAAATTGTCAGGTAAAGATTTAAGGGGCAAAATGAGGACTAAACTATTTTATTTACTGAAAAATGTTTTTGAACATAACAGAATTTGGGAATTAGCTATGAATTAAATATATACTTCTCCATGCTATCATTTCCCCTGTTAGCATAGCTAATCGAGAATTTGACTGCTTATTTTTGCTTAAATTCATGATAAAAGACTTATTTATGATTCTTATTGATGGCATCCATTTAAAAAGAAGCTATTTAAAATAATTACACAGAAATGATATCTGCAAAGTGTCCACAGAGGAAAAAGAAACTTTCTAATGAAAAGGCCAAGATATAAAAGAAAAAGAGCTTACTTTTACTGTCATTTATAGTTTATGTACTCCTTTAAAATGTATAACTTTGCTGTCCAAAGAAATCAATTGTGCAATATGTTTAAAATCAAAAGTGGCAATAAATTTATAAAATAATTACCAGAAATAGAGGGATGACAAATGGGGAAGAGTGTGTGTGTGTGTGTGTGTGTGTGTGTGTGTTGGGTGGGGGTTGGTGGTTGCTTAGCAACAAAGCAAGTATACATATTGAAATAATATAAATCTGGGAGTATCAGTTTTACTCTTCATTTACCAAAAGTATATATGAAGACAATTAAATAATACAATGCCATCATGGAATGAAGCGGTAACAGATGCAACAAAGATTTGAAAAAATTTCAAATGTGATGCTTAACTTATTTGCAAATGTCCATGTGATCCTTTGAGGAGTCAAATATCCTACAAAGTATATCAAATAGTGGACTTCTCGAATATTTTCTAGGATGATCACTTAGGGGAAAAAGAAACAGTCTGCGTATATGATCGATCATCTGTTCTCAGTCCCCTTTCTTTCCCCCAAATAAAAGGTACAGTCAAAGTGAAGGAAAATGCAATCCTAAACAACATAAGAGAAATCAGCATTAAATTCCATAAAATAATTACTTTCCAAGATTCAATGTATAGAGGAAAGATTCTAAAAATAAAAGAACTTCTCTCATTTTAACCTCCATATTGAAAATGAGTGGTACCTCCCAAATGATGCTTTTCCTTACAAAGTGTCAGAGGATAGAGGTATTTCTGACATAGTCTGCACTTCTGCCAAGTTAACCTATTTCTTGTGTCCCTAAGTAACAACTCCTCTCACTCCCAAAACAATTTGATTCAATTTACTTAAGTTCCAAACATTACATTATACTAAACATTGGGTGTATATGTATGTATATACACACATATATATATATATATATACAGAAATGCAGATATATGTATGTGTGTATGTGCACATGAATGTGTATAACTTTACATATGCACGTATAGAGAGAGCTAGATACCCTCTGCTTGAGGCACAAATAATTGTAATACAAGTTGCAAAATGATTGGATGCACAGCAGTAGTCAAAGTGAGTAACCTGAGATATTTAAGGGAAGGAATCCTAATGTTGTAGGGATCGGTGAAGGCTTCATTTCTCTTTAGGACTGGTTTTGTTTTGTAAACAAGTTCAGAGAAGAAACTTAAACCCAAATGTTTCTATTCCAAGATCAGTGTTGTTGTTTTTAATCTTCTACACTATTTTGCCATGCACAAATTTTGTGACAATGTCATCTATGCCTTTATCCAAGTCATAGATTCCTGTCACACTTTGCTCGAGTGTGCCTGCCATGTTGATATTGAACCTTTAAAAGCTACAGCTTTAGTCCAACCACCCAACCAGTTCTGAATGCATTTAATTGTATTTGTTTCCAGTCCATATCTCTCCATCTTCTCTCCAAGAATAGAATGAGATACTTTATCAAATGCTTAGCTAGAATCTCAATAAACTATATATCATTCTCCTCATCTACCAGTTTAATAACTTTGTCAAAAAGAAAAATAAGGTTAGTTTTCAATGTCGTGTTCTTGATGAAGCTACTTTGAACCTTGTAATCACTTCCCTGTTTTCATGATCACTAACCATCTCTTTAATTATTTGTCCTGAGTTTTCTCAGGAATCAAAATAAAATCACTGACTAATATCTAAGGAATCTATTACCTCCCCCCTAATCTCCGTTAAGATAGCATACCCTCAATATATTCACAAGTTGTTAATGAGTTGCTAAATTGACTGTATAGATTTATTACTTGATCTATTTCTGGGGCATGATCACCCCTCTCATTCATTTTAGAAGAGAACTGGAATTGGCTAAGCAAACATATTAGTCCCACCTCTGAGGGCTTTAAAGGGCTAAGCATTCCATAAATTTCTGAGTTCAAGAGTTGGAATGTCTGGAGCTATCAGTAAGGGACATCTGTTGGAGGAAGTAGAGAATTTCTCTTTTGTCTCCCCTACACAATATAACTTTGAAAGAGAGCCCATAAACTAATATTACAGCAGGCAGCAGAGATACACACACACACACACCATACAAACACAGATAAAGACTTAGTCATACACGAGAGGCAGCAGATTCGATGAACTAGCCTGGGCAACTGAGAGAAAAACTGTAGAGACAAAGAATCTTTCAAAACCCAGCAGAGCATCTTGCTTAGCAGACATACTGTACCCAAACAAAGGTCTGTGAATATTTTATGAAAAGAGAAAGGATTTCTAGAGAAAGAGATATGCTCTTTACCTGTATGACCCCACTACCGTTAAACTCTAAGTGTGAGTCCACTCTTTCATAGATAATGTATTTTGGAGACCGTGTACCCCAAGTTTACAAGAGTAATGTTTTTAAATACTGTTCTTCCTACATCATATGATTAAATGCCTTTGCTAAAAATGGATTGAGTTTACTGGTTTATGGTAAAAAAAAAAAAAAGAAAGCATGCTAGTGAGAGCTCTTGAGCTATTACATTGAGTGCAGACCCATAGTGATTAAGGTAGCCAGAAATCACTGGAGACCCATCCTGAGAGTTCAAGTGAAGGTTGAGGGAAGAGCATAGAAGGTGTGGTCTATATAGGTTGCAGATTTTGTTCTTTTAAAAAATAAGACATTTTCCCATCCTAATCCTTGTGCTATTTATCCTATCTTATATGATTTTTCAAATATCCAAATAGGTCAGTAATTACACCTGTTTTCCAGGGTGCCCCAGGTGACTTACATACATCAAGGGCAGCTAGGTGCTAAAATCTTACTTACCTTGGGTATCAGTTTTCTGTTACTCATTTTTGTTTGCTCATTTGTTGCACAGAGGCCAATCTCCTTCATAGAGACAAAAAGTAAAAGAATAATTGAAGAGCTCTGTCAATTCCCCACTGCCAGTTACCATCATCTCATACACTCCAGCAACAGTCTTTTTTTTTTGATTCTGAGTTTTCTCTCACTTCTTTTGTCTAGACCTGTGATTTCACTACTGTAGAACCCCGCCCCCACCACCACCACCACCACGCCCACACTCCACTTCCCCATCCCATACCATGTGGAAATTCAGTTTACAAATGCATATAAATACCTTCTCTGAAATTTATAGTTTTGGGTCCTTAGTACAACAAAAGGTTAAGTATTGTCCAGGGTCACAGAGACAGAATGTGTCAAGAGTCATATTTGAATGTGAGTCATTCTGACTCTGAAAATAACTTACTTTTCATTTACTATGTCCATATGTATATGCTTCCAAATACAACTATAAACAAAATAAAACAAAAACGATTCTTATTTTTCTTAGGTTTCTTTACTATCCTCAGCTCATTCTGACTTTTAATATGACTGGCATTAATTTACAGGATTTTCATTAATCTACAGGACTGTCATGCCCTAATATCCATCCTTTGTTGGCCTATTTGCTTCCATCTTCTATACTTCCCCCCTCCCCATCTAAGTTGGTCATTGAATTTTCTCTGTATTGATAATAGTCTCTTTATACAACTTCTCTTTTGTCCCTTCTTATCAGAATGGTTTCCTTTTGATCTCTCTACTCTCCAATCTGTTTCTCACACTACAGCTGAAGCAATCTTCATTTTGATTCAAAACCTCAATTCAAAAAGGATTGATTTAGTGCCTACTGTCTTAGGAACTGGGGATACAAAAAAAGGAGAAAAAAGTTTACATTTTACTGGATCACTCTACTGCTTTAAAATCTTCTGTGGGTCCCCAATATATAAAGCCAGGTGCTTCCACCCAGGGAGCCACAGGGGCAGTGGGGCCATTTTAATTCCATTTGAATTCGGACGGGAAAAAAAACTACATTTTGATTCAATATTGATTTCCTTTGTAAACATATGTATTTTGAACAGAAATTTTGAAAAGGAGTGCATAAGCCTAACCAGTCTTCCGAAAGGGACTGTGGCACAAAAATATTAAAAACTCCTGACATCAAACAATTAAAAATTTCTGGTGTTCAAAACTCTCTATAAAGCAACTTCTACCTACCTTTCCAATCTTATTTTACATGCGTGCACACACACACACACACATGCACACACATGCACACACAAGCACACAATCTATGCTCCAGAAAAACTGTGCCAATAAGTTGTCTCTTGATTTTTTATGGCTCTTCCAAGAATTTGACACAAACTCTCCACTTATGTAATTAATGTAGCTTCTGCACATCTCCAATCATTGAAATCTTTTTTTTTTTTAAAGAGGTCTAGATCAAGGATCATCTCCAAACTACAAGTCTGTATTCCTCCCAAAATATTTGTGCTCCCTAAGAAATAAGAGATTCTGGTTTGGTGCCCAGTTGTCTTTGTCTCTCTGGGGATGGCAAGAGGCAATTTGAGAGTTGTTCTCAAACAATCAGTTTAGGACAGGAAATAGCTACCATGAGACCTGACTCTTGCCTAAGATGGTTTGCCTCTTGTCACAGTGAGTAGCTCTGAATTGTGCTCTATCCTATTTTACCAGTACATTCCCCAGAGAAGCAGTGCTTTCATACTTAAGGGATTAGTCATAAACTTTTCAGCTATTCTTACCTCCAGTGAACATGCAGTACCCATTTTGCTAATGTTTGAAGAAAAGCTGCAATGCTTGATGAATAAATTTGTATAGGAAGGAGGAATTGAATAGTGAAACTAGTTTCATGTAACCTAAAACAATATGTAAAACCAGACAAACCTGAAACACATTTTCAGTTACCTGGGGTTTTCTACAGAAAAGGAGTACATTCAAGTTAGAAGGTACCTTACAATTTCTAATTTTACAGATGAGAAAACTGGGACTTGCCCCAAATTATGCTACTAGCTTGCAGAACAACAAAGACTAGATCCTAGGTTCCCTGATTTCTAATCCAGAATTCTTTCTTGTCCTATAATTAGAATGTCAGAATGATGGATTGATTTTTTTTTCTGTTTTCTTTCAGATGTCTAGAATCAAGAAGGCAACCCAAATTTATTCAGTGAGCACCATGAGGGATGAATAGTTGTTTTTTTTTAATATGGAATTTGATTTTCATTTATGATTAGCATTTTAAACCTCAACAGTGAGGTTCATGGGAATATTTTTTCCAATTTGAACAATTATTTTAAGCTCCCCACCAAAAAAATAGGGTACATTAAGGAGATTCATTTTAGATCTACTTTTCTATTTGAATTTTGTTTTCCTAATCTTGCTCAGTTACCTCTATTTAATTTTTTTTCAATTTGAATTAAGAAACTTCCCTTATTGTGCCTGAGATGTAAAGTTTCTGTGCCACTTTTAGTAAAGTACGTTATCAGAACTAGATTGCTCACATCTATTTGTAATATTCCAGTCACATGGAGAGAATGACAGTGATATGGAATATTGATATGGTAAACAGCAAAGCAAAATTGAGACATTCTTCAAAGTGACAGTATGACTTGGCAAGAGATGGTTTTATTTCAAATATTGTATTTTGTATTTCTTATGTCCACATTTGACTAAACATTTACATTAGCAAGAGAGAGTATCCCATTTAATCTAAATTTATTGGAGTGTAACATCACTGACAGTCTCCAAAACATATGCATGAGAAGAAGCATTTTCTTCTTCAATTGGGTGTACTATTTTTGAAATATTATAGTGATAAGGAGAAGGGCAAAAAAGCAAACTAAGACTGGAGATAATTTAGAAATTTATATTAAGCCAAACTTCTTATTCATGATGTTGATTTTTTTTACAATCAATGCAATATAAATATACATGTAATGTTACATATACATATTTATACATATATGCACACATATGTATACATATATACATATATAAGCTATAACTTGTGGGGTATTATTAAATGTAGGAATAACACTTTATAATCATGTCCAATTGAGGATCTAGAATTCAATACTGAATTTTTTTCTTGACACAAGGTTATAATATAATGGAATGTAACATAATATAATAATTTTCTCTGATAAGGAAATAAATTAAGGCTTGCAAAACTTGTACACTAACTTTTACAAACTCTGATGTGTCAAAAAGTCTTTGATTTACGAGCTGTATTTACTTCATAAAATTTGGAGTTGGGGAAGGATTCTTAAATGCTCTACACATCTACACTCTCCACCACAAAACAACTAGTTCTAAAATAAGAGAGGCATACTTCATATTTCTTTCTTCGCCCTTTAACACTATTTTCATAAGGGGTAGGATAAAAAAAAACAATAGCCTTGTTTTACGCTTTGATATGTAGTAGATTTTATCACTGGTATTCAAGACAGTATTTCCTCTTCCTCTTTTCAGAACTGCCTGTAAATTAATTTTGTTTGTTGATGAGTCATTTCAGTTGGGTCTGACTCTTTGTGACCCCGTTTGGGGTTTTCTTGGCAAAGGTACTAGAGGGGTTTGCCATTTCTTTCTCCAGCTTATTTTACAGATGAAGAAATCAACAAGATTAAGTGATTTGCCCCAGGTCACATGGCTAGTAAGTGCCTGAGACTTCAATTGATCTCATGAGGATGTTTTCTTGATTCTAAACTTAGTGCTCTATCCACTGTGCCATTTAGATGCTCTTGTAGTTCAGTTAGAATTTATCAAATGGAGATTGACATCTACCTTTTTTTTTTTAAATAGATGCCATCTTACTTTAAGGGAACTATTATTGGAGAATTTATTCTACCAGGGATAGAAAAAAGAGTTCATAATCTGGAAGTAATCCATTTCAGTGCAATCCTACATTTGATTTCAGACATAAATTAAAATTACTCCAAAAATGTTGCATTTCTGAGGAAAATGTTACGGTTTTGACCTATTCTTAAAGCCTACATGAGGTTGGACTGTGTTTGCCTTAACTGATGTCACTACAATCATTGCATGTAAGACAAACATTTCAAATTATGCTGTATTTTAGTATTTGCTTCCATTATCTTCCATACAAAATCTGTAAGACTTTTGACTAGGTATATCAATGGAGATAAAATGTGGAATGGAGGCCAAATATGACAATTCTGCCTGCCATCCCTGATGCTGAGGATTCTGAAGTTTATAGAAGGCTTGAGGTGGGGATCTCTGTGCTACAATAGGGTGAAAGTTAATTGGGTATTCACACTAAGTTGGCACAATTATGGTGAACCCCTTACCCCCTGCAGCAGAGGACTACCAGGCTGC
>JAQQSW010015442.1:0-11886 GCA_028646575.1 Pseudocheirus occidentalis | reverse complement strand
CTGGCCAGAGCCAAACAAAACAGGCTAGATACAGGAGAGTAAGGAATCAAACAGAAGATAAAATTCAAAGTGAGAAAAATGGCTTGCAAGCAAAGACACATGTGCTGGAGCACCAGTCCTAGTTGGGGGAGCCTGAGACAGTGTGGGGAGATCTCAATACCATACCAATAATTGTGCAGTGAGCTGTGGCCTTAACAATGATGGATAATAATAGTAATGTGAAAAGTTTCATTCATAGTAGGCTTCAGAGAACAAAACATGGATAGAGGAAGTGCTTGTTGGAGGTCAGAGAATACTTGGAGCTGGACAAAGCAACGATAATATTAAACAACTTTGAGATTTTGCTGTGGATGAGATAATCTAGACTGGGGGAGTGGAACCTGTGGCCTCAGTACCACATGTGGCCTTCAAGATCCTTGGGTGAAGAGTTTTGACTGACACCAAGTTTTGTAGAACAAATCCTTTTATTGAAGGGATTTATTCTGTGAAGTTTGGATTCAGTCAGAGAGCTGCTCTTGAGAACCTAGAGGCCTCTATGTGGCTTTCAGAATGCAAATTCCTCACCCCTGACAAAAGAAGGTAAGTGTAAAGGATTGTTGTTATGCCAAGTTCAGGGCACAACCTGTCTGGGTCTTACTTTTGAAAAACAGGATGTTTCCTAATATCTTGACGGGGGAAATTTTACATCAATTAAGGAAAAAAAAACAGACAAATGAGTTGGGCAAATAATTTTTAAGAATTTGGAAGGAGAACAAAATGATAATTGGGATTGATAATCCCCAATTAAATACTAAAATGAAGATTCTTAAAATAAAAGGAGAAATTAAAAAATTGAAATAAAAATATTGAACAAATAAAAGTAGAGGCTGTTTTTATTTTTCAAAAACATAAACCATTGTTTCATTTGATTAAAAAAAGAAGAAAACTAAATTACTAGTATTGACAATGAAAAGGGTAAATCCAACACCACAGAAAACAATTATTTCAAGTTATTTTGTATAATTATGTGCAAATAAATCTGGTGTTCTAAGTGGAAAATCAATATTTATGAAAAATATATAAATTGTTAAGATTAATGGAAAAGGAAAATACAATGTTTAAATCATGCTATTTTAGAAATTTTAGAAAAGTAAGTTGAATGAGCCATATGTATGCTCTGTAAGAAAAAAAAAATCCCAAGGTCAGATGGGTTCACAGGTGAATTCTACAAAACATTTAAAAATAATTAATTTTAGTACAATACAAACTATTTGCCGAAAAATAGGTAAAGGAGTCTAACCTAATTCTTTTAATGACACTTGGGTGAAAAACACCAGTGTGCCAGAGCTTGTGGTGCCTGTAGAGAGGTTACCCTCCTAAGACCTCTGAAAACATTTGAAAAAACCCCAGCAATTTGGGACATACCTCTCTCTACTCTGGAAGCAGAGTTATACTGTGGCAAAGAGCTCAAAATTCAAGTACTTGGCTGGCAAGATGAGCAAGCAGAGGAAATGTGTTTTGGGGGGGACAAAAAAGAATCAAAACATGGAACCAGAAGAAGACAACAAATTCAAAACTCCTGCATCAAAAGCTCACAAGAAATATATGAATTGGTTCTAATCCATGGAGGAGCTCAAAAAGGATTTTGAAAATCAAGTTAAAAGAAGCAGAGGGAAATTGGGAAGAGAAATGAGAATTATGCAAGAAAATCATGAAAAGCAAGTCAACAGCCTACTAAAGGAGATCCAAAAAATACTGAAGAAAATAACACTTTAAAAAATAGACTAACTCAAATGGCAAAAGAGGCCCAAAAAGCCAATGAGGAGAAGAATGCCTTAAAAAGCCAAATTAACTAGATGGAAAAGGAATTTCAAAGACACACACAAGAGAATAATTATTTCAAGATTAGATTAGAGCAAATGGAAGCTAATGATTTTATGAGAAATCAAGACACTATAAAACAGATCCAAACAAATGAAAAAAAAATAGAAGGCAATGTGAAACATCTCACTGGAAAAACCACTGGCCTGGAAAATAGATTCAGGAGAGATCATTTAAAAAGTATTGGATTACCTGAAAGTCAAGATAAAAAAATAGCCTAGAAATCATCCTTCAAGAAATTCTCAAGGAAAATTGCCCTGGTATTTTAGAACCAGAAGGCAAAATAGGAATTGAAAGAATTCACCAATTGCTTCTTGAAAAAGATCCCAAAAAGTAAACTCCTAGTAATATCATAGCCAAATTCCAGAGTTCCCATGTCAAGGAGAAAATATTGCAAGCTCTCAGGAAGAAACAATTTGAGTATTGTGGAAACACAGTCAGGATAACAAAGGATCTAGCAGCTTCTACATTAAGGGATCTAAGAATTTCGAATATGATATTCTGGAGGTCAAAGGAGCTATGATTAATCCCCTATCAAAAATTTCCTACCCAGAAAAACTGAGTATAGTGCTTCAGGAGAAATGTGGTCATTCAATTAAATACATGACTTTCAAGTATTCTTGTTGAAAAACCATTAAAAAAATTCCATAACGGAAAGTTTGACTTTCAAATATAACAAGCAAGAGAAATATGAGAAGGAAAAGGGGAAAAATAAATCATAAGGAACTTATGAAAGCTGAACTATTTACATTCCTATGTGGAAAAATGATAGTTGTAACTCATTAGACTTTTCTCAGTATGGGGATAGTTGAAGGGGATATATATGTGTGCATGTACATATACACACATACATATATACACACAAATATATGTATTTATAGGAGCATGTATGTTTATATAAATATATATGTGAGTATGGGCATATATACATAGACAGAGGGCATAGGATGTGTTGAATAGGAAGGGATAATATGTGAAAAATAAAATGAAGATGTGGAAGAGGAACATAACGGGAGAAGGAGAAAGGGAGAGATAGAATATGGTAAATTATCTCATATAAAAGAGGCAAGAGAAAACTATTACAGTGGAGGGGAACAGTAGGAGGATGATAGGAAATGGGTCAACCTTACTCTCACTGAATTTGGCTTAAGGAAGGAATAACATACACACTCAAATGGTATCTTACCCAGAGGAATGTACAGTTGAATGAGATGAGGAGATGATATAAGGGAGAGCATATTGGGGGACAGGGTAGTTAGAACCCAACACTTTTGTAAAGGGACATTCTTAAAGTAGAAAACAGAATAAGTGTGGGGTGGAATAGGATGGAGAGAAATATAGTATTTCACAATATAACTACTATGAAAACATTTTGCATGACTACATATGTACAACCTATATAGAATTTCTTGTCTTACCAGTGGGGATGGGTGAGGATGGAAGAAGGGAATGAATATGGAAATCTAAGTTTTAAAAACAAAGATTAAGAAAAAACTAGAAAGAAAGAATAGGAAGCATTATCTGCAGTGGGGATCAAGAGACCTTGACAGCAAGACTGCGTGTGAAATAAGGATGCCCATTATGATGACCATTATTCAATATGTGCTAGGAATACTAGCTATAGTACTAGAAGAAGAAAAATTAATTGAAGGAATTTGAATAGGCAGTGAGGAAACAAATCAATAACTCTTTGAAGATGATAGAATGGTATACTTAGAGAATCCTAGATAATCATCTGAAAAAAATTAATTCATATAATTACCAACTTCAAAAAATTTCCAAGACATAAAAAATAAATCTATGTAAATTACCAGACTTTCTGTCTAACATCTCACACTGTATAGCAAGATAAGGTAAAAAAAAAAAAGAACGATGGGTGGTTTATACATAAAGGGTGATATAATCATATTAAGGGAGCATAAACAGTTTTTACCTGTCCAATTTATGGATAAGGTAAGAGTTAATGATTAAGCAAGAGGTAATTGGCTATAGAAATAAAAAATCTATAGTTTTGATTACATTAAATTACCAGGTTTTGCATAAAGACCAATGTAACCAAAACGTGAAGGAAGGAAGGAAAATAGGGGAAAATGATAGTGCATTTTTCTCACATAGACTTTGTTTCTCAAATACAGAGAGAATTGAATCAAATATATAAAAATACGTGTCACACCCAAATTAATAAATGGTCAAAGGATATGAACATAGGCTGTTTTCTGAAGAAGAAATCAAAGCTATCTATAATAATATAAAATTCTTTAAGTCACTATTAAACAGAACTTAGAAAATTAAAAGTCTCTGAAATTCCACTTTACGCCCATCAAATTGGCTAATAGGACAGAAAAATAAAATGTTGGGAATGTGGAACTATTTTCACACTAATGCATTGTTGATGGATTTCTGAAATAATTTAATTGTACTAGAGAACAATTTGGAACTCTTCCCAAAGGGTTATCGAACTTTGACCCAGCAATGTCACTACTACGTCTATATTCCAAAGAGATAAAAGAAAAAGTAAAAAGACTGAAAAGAGAGAAATATTTGTATATGTACACATATGTGCATGTGTGTATATACATACATGTGCATATACACACATATTTACGTATGCATACACATAGATACATAAGCACACACATGCATATATGCATGTAAACATATACACACATGCATACATACACACATACACACATATAGTGGCGGCAAAAAATTGGAAATTGATGGAATTCCCATCAATTGGGGAATGTCTGAACAAATTTTGGTATATGACTGCTATGGAATACTATTTTTCCATAAGTAGTAATTGGCAGATTGTTTTCAAAACAACGTGGGAAGATTTATATGAACTGATGCAAAGTAAAGTGAGCAGAACTAGGAGAACATAATACACTGTAATTACAATACTGTATAAAGAAAAACTGTGAAAGACTTATTTACTCTGATTAATATGATGATTCAAGACAATTCTAAAAAACTCATGACAAAATATACTATCCATGACTAGAGAAAGAACTGATTGAGTCTGAATGAAGATTGACATATAAATTTTCACTTTTTTTCCCCTCCTTCTGGCAATATCACTAATATGGACATATGTCTTAAATGATTTCACATATATAATTAGTATGGCTTTTTTGCTTCCTCAGTGGCTAGAGAAGGGAAGACAGAGGGAGAGAACAAAGAACTTAAAAATATTTATTTTAAAAAAGGAACATAAAAAATAAATTTTCAACAGGGAAAAAGAGAACAAACTTAAGAACTTCCTATGGGCCAGACACTATTCTAAGCACTACAAATATTTTGTCATTTGAAAAAAAAATTTTCTCATCTGATCCTCATAAAACCCGGTTTGGTTGGTGCTATTACCGTGTAGATTTTTCTATTGAGGAAACTCTGATTGACAGAAGCTAAGTGATTTGTCCCAGGGTCACATAACTAGTAAGTATCTGAGACTGGAATTGACCTAGGTTTTTTGTTTGTTTGTTTGTTTGTTGTTGTTGTTGTTTTGGTACTTTGGGCATAGCATTTTGTCCACTGTTCCACTTAGCTGTGCTTTTAGCACATTCATATTAATAATATTTTCACTATCTAATTGATGCCTATTTAGTGTTAAGAGATGAGGTTGTTTTAGTAAAGATTAAATCTTTAAAATTAATGTTATAATTTTAACTGAATAATTGATTTATTTCCCTAGGATTCAGTATCTCAGATTCATGGACTCTAAGAACTGTAGAGTCAAAAGTGACCTAAGAGGTCATTTAGCCACATTCATCTGATCTTTATCTATTAAATGATCCAACAACATACCTGACAAGAGGTAATGCAGATTTTGCCTAAAAACCCCACCTCAAGTGAAAGGGAACTTACTATCTATCAAGGTAGGTCCTTTCATTTTCTAATTCTGTAATAATTTATGTTACAATAAATTAGGAACCAAAAAAAAATAACCACCTGTTAGTTCCTCAATCCACTTATTTTCCACACAAGGTGCCCCAACAAAAACCTTGAGCTCTGGCCACAACAAAATTTTAAGTCATGTCAGAATTTGCACTTATATCTTCCTAAAAGTCACCATAGAGCAACCAAGAGGAGAGGATAAATTGGAAGAGAAAGTCAATGAATACATTAAAAAAGGGAAATGACCAAGGGGAGAGAGTTAACCTAGCAAGATTAATTAGAAGGCTATTATAATACTCCAGATCACAGGTGATAAGGGAATACATCAAGTTGTCACTATTTCAGAAGAGAAAGAGAACATATATGGAAGATGTGAATGTAGAAGAGACAAGAGGTGGCAACAGATTTGATACAATGTGTGATCATGAGTGATAAAATAGAAATGCTATCAATGTTATAAACTTGAGTGTTTAAGGTTCGAGGAAGAGAGAATCAGTTCTACTTTGGGTAGATTGAATTGAGCTGTCTGAGGGTCATCCAGTTCAAGATGGACAAGAAGCAGTAGATGATAAACAAGAAAAGCCCCCAGCAACAGCAGAGAAATAGGAAACACTAATGAGTCCAAAGACTATGAATGATGTGTCCTAGTCCTCTTTGTAAGTAATGAGGGAAGGCCGGGGATGGGGGTGGTTCTAAATGAAATTCTGACACATCTTCAAGGGAAAATATCTAAACATCTCACTATATAATCATGACCTTGTGCTGTGCACATAGGAGGTCTGATTGCCTTTAGTGATAATCTTTAGTAAGAAGACATTCCTAAATAAGAATCCTTTCTAAAATATCCTTTCATAACAGTGAAATTGGGAAACACAAAACAAAACAACAACATAACCAAAAAAAACCCTGCTTTGCCCAAAGAACATAATTCAATAGAAAATTTGATATATAAGATACAAGAGAAATATAAGGTAACAATCAAAGACTAATTTCATGGGACTCGATAAAGACACATTATTTACTTTTTATTAGTGAAAATGCAAAACTTGTGTCTAAATTGTCATTAGTAATTAGGTCATTCAAAATAAAGAGTGGGGTAGAATTGAGTATGAAGTAATTCTAAAAATAAAAATGATTTAAGAACAGGTAAAAAGACCAATGATTTTATACAAATGAGATGGAGGAAGAAGAACCGATACAGAAGAATTAAATGGGAGAATAGGGCAGGTAGTTCTGGAGCCCTGTTCTGATCAGGAATGGGTTGAAATCTTCTAAATTTAGAAAGAAATAACCTTTATGCCCAGAGTCTCAACTGGGCAGCTAGGTCAGTGGATAGAGGGACAGACATGAAGTCAGGAAGACTCATCTTCCTGAGTCTAAATCTAGCCTCAGACACTTACTAGCTCTGTAACCCTGGGCAAATCATGTTTGCCTCAGTTTCCTTATCTGCAAAATGAGCTGGGGAAGGAAATGGCAATCCACTCCAGTATCTCTGCCAAGAAAACTCAAAATGGGCTCATGACCAAAACTACTAACCGAACACAAGTGCATCAACTTCCTTATCACCCATTTGCTATTCAACACACGCATGCACAATATGAATACACGTGCCTATTAATTACTCAATCTTTTAACACAATACACAAAACTACAGCCACTTCAGCAAACTTATTTATGTCTGTACCTTAGGAAAAACTTTCCAGAATTTGAAAGTAGTAGCATTTATTTCTTATCAGGGCTAGCATGGTAAGTTGTTTGGAAGTGGTATAAGGAAAAAAAGAATGCATATCATCACCTTGGCTATTATTTCTAAACCTAATTTGGTCCTTTTCCAGAATCTACTTTTAGGATTGTATCTGATCATATTGACAATTTCCAAATAAGTCAACTGGTTTAGAATGATTTGCTTCCACTTTTTGGCAAAGTGAAAAATGAACATCTTGTGGGACAACATGCCAAAGCACAGATTCCAGTGGCAAAGAAAAGGGAAAATTCCATTTTTTAACCTCTTGCATTTAGTATATTCTCTCTAACAATCTTAAAATAGTTCTTTCTAAATTGATAAATCCAGTGGTCCATTTTCAGTTCTTAATCAAACCTTCTCTGTATCAATGTAACTCTTCCTCATCCTATCCTTTTACATCATCTCTTGTTTCAGGGTTTTATAAATACAAGCCTCCCTTGGCCGTCATCTTATCTCTGTAACCATCCCTTATCTACCTTTAATGAGGAGAGAACTTCATTCTTTTCTTAATGTTGCCTTCTCCATCGGAGGCAGTGTTATGGAGAAGAGTATTATGATGATGATTACTACTACTATAGCAACTGCTACTACTACTACTAGTACTATTACCATTTTTCACTATTATCATTAAAGTACATTTAGTATTTATTTATTATGCTATGTAATAAAATTTACAATTATATGAATATATAAACATATAAAATATAATATATATATTATTTGTATTATTATTATTTATTATGGTTATTTAAAATGCAAAAAATACCCATACTATCTCATTTGATATTACCACAACCCTATCAAGTAGGTGCTATAGTTATTTTATAGATGAGAAAATTAAGGCTGATAAGACAGAAGACTTGCCCAGGGCCAAATAGGTAATAAATGTATGATGCAGAATTTGAATGCAGATTTATCTGATTCTAAATCTAGTACTCTACTCCACTGCACCACCCAGCTACTTGTTTTCTCCTATATGGAATTCAAACTCTATAGTTCTATTTTTTATGTTTTTTTTTTGGGAGGGTGGAAGGCAGGGCAATTGGGGTTAAATGGCTTGCCCAAGGTGACACAGCTAGTACATGTTGAATGTCTGAGGCCTAATTTGAACTCAGGTCCTCCTGACTACAGGGCTGGTGCTCTATTCACTGTGCCACCTGGCCATGCCTCTATTTCTATTTTTACATCAGTTACTAGATTTGTGACCTTGAGGAAGTCACCTCTCTGGGCCTCAGATTCCCCATTTGTAAGACACCTAAAGTACATTATGGGTTTTAAATCTATGATGCTTTGATCTACTTCTTGCTAATTTAATGCCATTCATTTACAGACCACCTAATAATCTACTCCTAACATTTTCACTTTCATCTTGACTGAGACAAATTCTAAATCTATATCTCTATCCTTCACCATTCTCCTGTGTCTTCCTTGGGTAGGGAATTGCCATAGGCCATTAACCAAATTCAAATTTTATCTTAAACTGAGGTTCAATTCTGTCTCCCCCAACTACCATACCTATTGTGGGCACAAGGTATAGTTGTCCCAGGTCCCTTAAATCCAGTTACTTATAATGTAAGAATTAAAAGCAGATTTTTTTCTGAAAGCTCAACGTGAGATCTGTCAACATGGAAAGGTTAAAATGACAGATTCTTATGGGCAACCATCTGATATAACAATAATGTTCTAATAATTTTTCCTAACACAAAAAGGGATTTGAAGATCTGACTTGCACTAATAGTCTCATTAATAATTCTTTTAATGAAAAGAATGTCCTTTTGTGAATACTGTCTGTGAATTATGTATTGGGTTAGATTTTTATTTATAAGCTGATAGAATTATTACATTTGTCTCTGTTTTTCTTTTCTTTCCTTACTTATGGGGTTGATGAAGGAAGATAGTGGGAGTATAATGAAATCTTCAAAAAATCCTTATCAGAAGAAATCCTGAACAACTGAGTATAAACCCTAAATTCTAGAATGAAAAATGTGCTTGAAGCAGCATCCAGGGGAACAAATTCCAAATATACCAGGTACCTGCTGTGACTAGGCATTGACATTTGACATAATTGTTATTCTTGACATAATTGTTAACATTTTTATAGTACATTAAGAGAAGTGATTATTAATAATCAATGATTTGGAGAGATCCAGAGTTCTCCCCTTTTTTCTAAAGTCTTGGTTTTTCAAAGGAATTAGTCTCTTGAAGGACATTGATGATAATGAGATTGGACTAACTTTCTTTTTCAGACCCCATCCAAGTGAGGTAGCCATTGTGTTCTGCTCAGGCTTATGTGAGGCATAAATTCTTCAAACAGATTGCCCAAGGCTGGGGATGGTCTGGGTACAGAGATAGTTTATCTGTCCATGAATGACATAATATCACTCTCAGCCTCTCACTGTATTGTAATATTCTTTTTCTCATTAATTGATAACCAAGGAGAGTTGATTGCCACTCCTCTCCCCAAAGAACATATGTCCTGAGCCTGCTACTATGATTGTCTTTGGTCTAAGAGAACTGGACAAATGACCATCTTTTTATTAATAAAAATTCTGACCTTCTAAATAAAATAATTAAATTATTCAAAAACTCTGTCTCTCAAACCTTTTTAATCACTACACCATAAAGGTTTACAAAATGATTTCCATATAATAGTCATGAAAAGGAATTAGCACAAGAATTATTATATCCAAACAATTAAGTAACAGAAACTCTGAAATAAGTGACAACTGTAAGTCAGGTACTAGGTCCTGAGAACAGAAAAGAAATAAACAAATCCTGGCCTTAATTGTAGTTATACAGGAGGTAGGGTGGGGAGGAGGGAAGCATCATGTCCAATAATGAATAGGTACAAATGGTGTGTGCATGTATTTTCATGTGTCTGTCTTTTAAACATGAAGTACAGCTAAAGCAATTTCAGTGGTTGGGGATATCTAACAGCATGGTATGGGGGAGGGGAGGAATCAGAGCAAGGTTTAATGTAGGGAGAAGTATTTGAACTGAATTTTACAGGAATATAAGGAATCTTAGAGGTGAAAGTCAGGATGGGGAAACTCTGTCAAGGCACAGTGATAGGAGATGGAATGTTTTCTATAGGGGTTAGCCTATTGTATTAGAGAATGGAGTGAACAAGACAAAGTTTAATAAAATTAGGCTAGAAAGTTATACTAAAGCCAGACTATAGAAGGCTCTGTATTTCAGGTGGGGGGCTTTATATTTTCTGCTCAATACAATAAGGAGTCCCAAAAAGTTTCTTGCTGCTTTTCTTCTCCTTTGGCTCTTTTAAAGCTAGGTCCCAATTTGTATAAACAAGAATTCCCTTAAGTGATTACATTATTTTAATTTGCATTGCATATTTTCTTTGGGCTAAAACCTATTACCATATTTTATTGATTAATAACTTTGGTGTAAATTAAAATACATGGGCCATTTCAGGGGATTCATTCATTTTTCCACACTAATTGTGGCCTAACTGTTCTCACTTTTGAAGTTCTCCTCTCTGTCTCTGACTATGCCCTCTCTTTCTCTGTTCATTTTGTTGATTCTTCAGTTTCCTTTAATTCCTTTTCTATCACTTTTGTTAAATTGTCGATTTCCTACCCTTCAAGACTGTGTTCTCAGTCCTTTTCTTTAATCTCTATAGCCTCTCATTTTTATTAGCCAGGTGGAAGAATACAAAGTTCCGTGGCCTGGAATTATGAAAATCCGAGTTCAAATCTTGATTCAAATATTTACTAACTGCTACTGTGGTCAAGTCATTTAGTGTAGGTTGCCTTAATTTCTTTCTCTGTGAAATTGTAGTGATAACATCTACCTCCCAAGGTTCCTGTGGGAATCAAATAATAGAATATTTGTAAAGTATTGAACACTGTTTCTGTAACATATTAGCCACTATATATATGGTTAGTTCCTTCCCACTTATTTCATTCTCATGACTTCACTTATCAGCTCTAGGCAGATGATTCCAAAATCTCTACTCCCACCATTGCCTCAATTATCTTCTGCATGTTTGCAAATAAATGTTTTTCCAACATGTTAAATTCAACATGAAGAACTGACAATTCATCAATATCCTCTACCCTGAAGTCTGTCTTCTCACAAACAAGTACACTAACCACAGTTGTAGCATTAAAAGTTTTTGGAATTTAGATTGGGCTTGGGACATTCAGACATTTAGCAATATATAAACATAGAGTTTAGCACCTATTTGGCAAGAATACTTGCCAAATGTGGGATATATGTGATGACCATGTTGGCATATTTATCTAATCTAACTATCTATCTATCTATCTATCTATCTATCTATCTATCTATCTGTCTGTCTGTCTGTCCATCTGTCTGTATGTCTGCCTGTCTATTTATCTACACATACAAATATAAACAACACA
>JAQQSW010015441.1:0-11886 GCA_028646575.1 Pseudocheirus occidentalis | reverse complement strand
CCTTCTTTCCTTCTTCCCTTCCTCCTTTCACCCTTCTCTTCTTCCCCTCTCCCTTTATTCCTCCTTTCTTCTCTCTCTCTCTTCCTCTCTCCTTTGTTCCCTCCCTTCCTCTCATTTTTCTTCCTCTCTCTTCCTTATTTCTTTCTCTTGGCCCTCTGTCCTTCCTTTTTTCCTTCTGTTTTAAGTGAGAAGAGAGGATGGTTGAATGTGAGTGATTTGGAAGGATTTCTAATGGAAGGAATGATGCAAAAGAGATTTTAAAAGATGAGGCAGCATCATTCCATGGAAAGTGTGTCAAGGTTGGAGTCTGAGGACTTGGGTTCCAATCTGAGACCTTCCACTTGCCCACCTTTGTAAGCTTAGGTGAGTTACTTGCCTCTGTGACTCACAATTCCTCAAATGTGTAAAGTGAGAGAGTTGGATGGGATGACATTGAAGTTCTCTTCTAGCTCTAATCCTATGATATTGTCAATTAAGGCAAAGGAAAGAAAAGAGTCAAAGACCATTCCTGGATCATGAAAGGAGGAGTTTTTGAGCTCAAAGGAATCTTAGAATATATTTGACTAACGATATTGTTGTCCAGTTGTTTTCAGTCGTATCTGACTCTTCCTGACCCCATTTGAGGTTTGCTTGGCAAAGATACTGGAGTGGTTTTTCATTTTCTTTTCCAGCTCATTCGATAGATGAGGAAACTGAGGCAAAGAGGGGTAAGTGATTTGCTTAGAGTCACATAGCCATTAAGTGTCTGGGTCCGGATTTGAATTCAGGGAAGATTTATCTTCCTGACTCCAGACCTGGCACCCTACCCACTGAGCCACCTTGACTAACAAATGAAGTAGCCAAATGGAAGTTAGATTTATTGGAGATTTATTGGACAATAAGTCACTTTGCTCCTTTCAAGACCTTAACTTCCTCATCTGTAAAATGATTGTGATGGATTAGATGGCAATTAAGAACTAAATCTATGATCTTGTAATATACTTCAGGACCGGGCCAGGCCAGGAGAAAACAATTCTGAAAAAAAGCAAATCATGATAACTCTAAGTGCCAACTTTCAGGTAATGAGGGACAAAAGAGAGTGATGATCTGAGTCCCTCTTCCTTGAGTGTGACGAAAAGGGATGTGTACTTTATGAACTTTGGGAATTAATTAGTTGTTGGACTGAATTACTATTTGCTCTAGGTGATGCAATCGTATAGTGTTTTTAAAAGCTATTTTTCCTCTCCTTGATTTGAATGAAAGGAAGAAAATTTCCTAGTCAAAGATCAAGCAAAAACTATGAATGGAGAACCAAAAACTTGCCAGCAATCATGGAGACTCCCCATTTGGCTGAGAGGGAAACTGGAAGTCCAAGGAAGATAAATGACCTCAATTCAGAGAGCCCAAATGGGAAAAAAAAAAAAAAACAAACAGGAAAAAAAAAGAATGAAACCAAGTAGTTGTAAATAGGTCATTCACTGGTAGGCCGTGATGGGTGCAGCACACTGGGTTGTGGGCTTCAGGCCAAGATAATCATATGAGCCAACCTAGGCCTAGAGAAATTTCTTGAGTGAACGGATGATTAAATCTGGGTATCATCCAATCTGTATGGAGTAATTTTTTTGGGATTCCTGATATTTCTGTAAGTGATCCTTCCCTCATGAACATTTCAGTATTTCAATGGGTTGATGATCTCATCTATGCCAATAACTCCAAGATCTATATCTATGTCAGTCTCTAGACCGTCATTCATGGTAAATGCCATGTGGGTATTTCCCTCATAAGTGCAGATCACACTGCCTCATATCTTCTCCTACATGTGAAATAGTGCATATATTAAATAATAGAACAGCTCATGTGCTAACTTAACTTTAAGCTGAATGTCAGAATTTGGGCAACAGGATTTTTTCTCTCTTTCATTTTTCTTCTGTGGACTGTTAGACCAACCTCATTCTATAACTTGATATAATCAACACAATATCATCCACAAAAAGGACCAAATGGAAGATGACACCATCTCTAAGGAATCCCAACTCATTTGGACAAGCCCAGAATGTTATCCATGACAGTGGTAAATATAAACATACCTTTCCCTGTTTTATGCCTTACTTGGAAGCAATTG
Source organism: Pseudocheirus occidentalis (assembly GCA_028646575.1). Lineage (NCBI taxonomy): Eukaryota > Metazoa > Chordata > Mammalia > Diprotodontia > Pseudocheiridae > Pseudocheirus > Pseudocheirus occidentalis. The sequence continues at coordinate 9,785 of JAQQSW010015441.1, read as the reverse complement.
TCAAGGAGATGTTGAAAAAATTTATCTCCATGTTAGCATTTATCAAAGACTCTGATGTCATGTCTTTAAAACAAATAAATTTGTATTAGTGCTTTTGTTTTTACATTATCTATATTTCCCAATGTAATGCTACACTGTTCCCTTCTGAAAGAGCTATCCCTTATACAAAGAATAAAAAATACAATTCAACAAGCTAACAAACATTTCAAATAAGCCTAATATTACATATAGTGTTCCATTCCCACAATCTCCCACCTCTGCCAAGAAGGCAGGGAAAGTGCCTCCTAACACTTATTATTTGGGTCTAAGCTTGGTCATTATGATTTTACACCGTTCAGTTTTGGCTACTTGGTTATTTTTCTTTCCATCTACATTGTTATAGTCATTATGTATCTTATTTTTCTGGTTCTAACTACATTACCCTGCATCAGTTTATCTAATTCCTTTCAAGTTTCTATGTATTTTTTTCATTTTTATTGATATGTAGTCTGTGTTTTGTTGTTTTTCTTTTGCAGAATAATAATATTACATTCACATACCACATTTTGTTTCACTATTTTCCAATTGATAAGCATCTGCTTTGTTTCCACTTCTTTGATATTACAAAAAGTTTCAAAAAGCATAATGTAAAAAGTGTGGCCATGAATATCCATTTTATAAGGGACCTTTCTTTTTATCACTGATCTTTTTAGATTGTAAGCCTAGCAATAAGATCAAAGGGTATGGATGTTTTAGTTACTTTCTTTACATAATTATAGATTAGGAGATTGCATGTTATTACATGGTGCTTGGTCTAAGGTTTGTATACTGACTACTAGATGATAATATAGTCAGGTGAATTTTTTATTTCTTGTAGCATAATAATATTGTATTATGTTCACTTGCTTTATGCTTCCCTGATTGATTGGTACCTATATCTTATATTCTCTTAACATGAGAGAATTCTTGTTGGATCAGGGCCTTCCAAGTTGCATTTTGTTATCCATGAAATGCTTTTGTGTAATCAAAAATGATAAAGTCAAGTACTTCTGCTTGTGGACAAATGTTAAATAATGCATTTGTGGTCAGGAGTGTGAGGTGGGTGGTAGGACTAACATGAGAAAAAGGTATTTACTGGGCATAAGAAGAAGGGATCTAAATATTGGCAATGAAAAGAAGAAAGGGAAAAGGCAATAGGGAATCGTGGTAGATGGTTTTCTGTTATCCTATTCCCTATTCAAACATCAAGCAGATGTTTGAACACAAGGGTCAAGAAGAACAATAGTACTCAATGACAAGAGATGAACCTTAGAGATCAGTCAAGTTGAGGATGGAGTAAAAAGGAAAGATCTAAAATTTCCTCAGATCAATTCTAAAAAGCAGAATGCTTGAAAACAAAAATAACAAAAGATATTACAAATGTTTTTGTAAAATCACAAAATTTCTTGATAAAAGCTAACATGGCCTTAACTCTTTTTCAAGAAACCTGAAATATTGATCTAAAGCAGTGGTTCTCAACCTTCCTAATGCCACGACTCTTTAATACAGTTCCTCATGTTGTGGTGACCCCCAACCATAAAATTATTTTTGTTGCTGTTTCATAACTGTAATTTTGCTACTATTATGAATCACAATGTAAATATCTGATATGCGGCATATATTTTCATTGTTACAAATTGAACATAACCCACAGGTTGAGAACCACTGAATTCTAAAGTAAGGCATAATAAAGGAAGATGTATGTCTTGAGAGGAGGGGTTGCTTCATTCTTTGTATTGGTGTATGCAGCACTCTTCAAGGTACCTGGAACATAAAAGGTGCTTAATAAATGCTAACTCATTGCAATGTGGTCAGCAACATTTATAGGCTAGGATGAGCATCCTTTCTGGTGGATCCCAATGATTATATTCACAGCTACAGTTTGTTTGTTATGTTTCTCTTTCTCCTGCTTATTTTCATGGGAATATATAACTGCATCTGTTACCTATAGAGCTAACAATGTTCTATCAATCTCTCCCTGGCCTTAGGCACTACTGGATGCTCTATGAAAAAAAAAAGATGAGAATTATGACTTCAGGCTAGTGTCAGTTCAATAGATCTTCCTTGAAAATTCTTTCCTTTTCCTTTACCCACCACTCATAATGGGTTTGTAGGATCCTAATCTTAGAGCTAGAAAGGATCAACTAGTCCAAAGCCTCCATTTTACAAATAAGGAAACTTAGTCTCAGTTGAAAAAACTTGCTCAATGTTACCAAGGTATTGTCATGGTGGTACTTGATCCCAAGTCCTCTAACCCTTTCAACAAACACTATTCTGTTTTTTCCAATTCCACCTGGATACTAACAAAGAATAAAATAGATAATACTTTCGGAGTCTCCGTTTCCTCCCCTGTCAAATAAGGGTGTCACACTAGATAAAAGAGCATGTTCCTAGAGTCAGAAGACCTAGATTTAAACCGCCTTTGACTTGTAATGAAAGTATGATGGTTTGCAAGTCATTTCTCCCTTAGTTTCTTCATGAAATGAAGATGCTATCTTTCATTTCTGTAAAAATAATTTCATAGTTCTGTTTATGCAATTCCTGTGTGACTTCCTGTGTATGAAATAAATTCCCATGTATATTTAATACATTTTCTTGTTATCTTTCTTGTTACCTTTAATGTAATTTATTTTCCTAGGTCATTTTCTTGGGTTTTATTGGTAATATACAGAGAAGTTGAGGATTTTTGCATCTTCTTTTTTTGTAACTTCCTTGTTTGTTCTTTTTGATGGCACCCGTTCTTATTCTTGTCTAAAATCATGTTTGCCATTGCTGCTTTCATTATACTTGGATGAAGCATAATACATTCTGTACTAATTCCCAATTCTAACTCTGTATGAATTTTTAAGATTTAAATGTGTTTCTTCTATATAGAAAATTACTTATTTTTTTCCCCAATTACCTTCCTTTTCCATGGGTGAGTTCAGCCCATTAGCATTCACAGGTAAGATTGTTAAATCTTTTTTCCTCTCTCAAAACTAGCTATAATATTTCTTTTTAAGGAAGGAATTTGTGCTATATGGCTATATTTGGTATTGCTTAGAACAGTAGTTCTCAACCTTCCTAATGCCGCAAGCCTTTAATAACTTAATAATATGTAGGCTTATCTGCATGTGGGCAGACCCACCTGGAGACGGATAGAGTGTCTCGGTGCCTAAGACCATCAGAAATATATGTTTTCAGATGGTCTTAGGTGACCCCTGTAGCCCCTGTGAAAGGGTCATTCTACCCCCAAAGGGTCGCGACCCACAGGTTGAGAACCACAGGCTTACATCAAATCTCATTCTTATCTCTTTCTCTTCTAAACCAGATCCAAATTGCTTGTTCTTTCAACCCTTAAGTTTTTTAAATTGGTACTGTTTAACTGTTGGCATTTTTTTAATCCTTTATGTTAGGAGATAAAAATCAAAGATCAAAAATAAAAAAATTCAAACAAACATGTACAAATATGCTATATATGTGATAAATAAGAAATAAGCAAGAGAGGGAAGGCACTAGAGTTAAGATGGGTTGGGAATTAGGAAATAAAAAGGGTAATCATATTTACCAGTTGGATTATTGGTATCTTTTGAGAGAGTATTTTGGGAAAAGTAGTTGGTTCAGAGGTCAAATGTAAAGTTATCAAGAAGCAAGTGTATAGAACTTTCTTCTTAAGAGTTTGGTAGTAAAATGGAGGAAAAATATAGAATGATAGCCTAAAAGGGTTGATATGCTACTCAATAGCTTTTTTTTTTTTTTAAAGATAAGTAAGTCCTGGGTGTATTTTTAGGCAGCAAGGGAAAGAGGAAGTTAACAGAGAGATGCTGTGAATATGAAGGAGAACTATTTAATAGAGCAAGCTCCCAGAGGAGTCATATTGGGAAGAATGAAGGTCATAATTAAAGGGGTCAAGCTTAACAAGAAGGAATACTTCTTTCTCAGAAACTAGATTGTTTTTCTCACTTTGCTTTGATATATTGATTTAGAGAGATGAGGTACAGTCTTCATTTTCACAATAAAACCATAGCTGAGTTCACCACAGAGATGTTGACAACCTGAGGAAAGTGAAGGTTTCAAGCATCTGCATCAGGAATAATGAGAGTGAAACATTTGGGGAAGAAAAGTATTGTGCCAAAGGAGAACCCCATTAAGATCAGATATTGTAAAGGTGTAGTGGATTTAATCTGCTCAGTTGCATAACTTACTTCAGCAGTGCAGTGCACAGAAACTTGGGAGGAGGAGACAAAGAGGTATATGCTGGCGTTGACACAAGGGTCAGATATTGACTGAACAAGGTGTTAGGGAATTCAAGAGCAAGGGCCTTTCCTAGATTTTTTCCCCCTCTCTCCCTCTAATCCTTTTGTTTCCTACCATCTAGCATATTTATCTGTAATCAAATTGCATTGCATACCCTCTTAGATCTTAAGCTTCTTGAAAGCAGCTGTGTGGAACAGTGGATAGAATGAACCTAGAATTAGGAAGACTTGAGTTCAAATCTACTTTCAGACACCTAATAGTTGTGTGACCCTGGGTAAATCACTTAATGTCTGCCTAAATTTCCTCAGTGTAAAATGTGGCTACTAATAGCACCTACTCCCCCAGGTGTTGCAATAATGAAACAACATTTGTGAAACACGTTTTATAAATGTTGGCAATAATAATAATAATGATAAAATATTGTATGATTTACATAGTGTTTTAACATTTGCAAAGTGTCTCACAAATTTTATCTTATGTCATATCATCATTGTCATTAAGGCAATTGCTGTTTTTTCTTTATATTCCCAGTGCTCTGCATGAGATCTTGCATACATAAAAATATCTGGAGAATAGAATGCATTTAATTAAATTGGTAATCTGTCAATATATGATGAATTAGTGGGAGATGTTGGCAAGAGAACAGATTCAAGGTAATGAAAATCTCATAGTTTTATTTTACTCTTCTCTTCCTCTCACTGCCTCTAGTCTCACTTGCCAAGTTTTGTTATTTCCATCTTGGTAATATCTTTTTCATCATGCCTGCTTCTTGATTTCCAAGCTTCTCTGGAGTCCTACAGTTTTTCCAAGCCTAAATCCCTCAGTTTGTCCCAAATAAATGAATGGGCAGAGAAAAGGTAGAGACTTGAGCTAAGCCCAGAGTGCAAGGTTGTCTTTCCTACCTGCTTGGCTGAACTCCCAGGCCCTTTCTATACAGAAGATGGCAATCAGAGTCTCAAAGTGGCTTTGTCTCACCTCATCACCTTGCAGTTATTGGGTGGATTTAAAAGCAATGAAATTGAAGTCCTTTGAAAATTGGCTGTAATTCTGTCTGGCTTTCCACCCAATTAGTCCAAGTTAGTGAGGTTTTACTTCACTAATCATTTTAGTTTCAATAATCCCTTGCCAGATATGGCCATATGTATACTGTATGGAAAATTCATTTTGTGTCATTTCACCCTAGCTTTCTTCTCCACAGCATGAAGAGGATTTTTTTTTTCAGAAATTAGTTTTACTTAAAGAAAACCTTCAGCCATTATCCTGTGTACACATTCTCACAGTCCTTACATTTTAATATGTCAGGATCTGATCGCTATCCAAGAGACAAAAACCTTAGGATGAGGCAGTGCCAGGGTCTTTTCTATGTGATTTTCCCCTTTAATTTCTAGAAACCTTTGCTCTTTCCATCCCCCCTCCTTCCCACAAAACACCCTTACCATCATAACCCATCTGGGAAATATCAGACTGGCAGGAGAAGGGGGAAGTTGGGAAATGGGGGAGTGGAATTTCCTTGCAGCCAAGTTGGGGCATAGCCTAGTTAGTTTTAGAGAAATGTGAGGGGGAGGAATGGGAAGCTTAGCAAAGTTTTTCTAAGAAATAATCACAGTCTGAAAAGAGTCTGGGAGTCTAAGTGATCAGATTATTTTAAAAAATCTATTGATTCTGCACTGAAGACTACCTGAATTTTAAAAATCAAAATCAGCTTTTCTTTCATAGACTACAATTTCAAGAATATAAGTCATTTTGAACCAAAGAAAATCAAGGTTCCATGGCTGGTTTTCAAATAGAATCAATTTACATTTTCTTTTTTCTTTTTACAGTTAAGTTAGGAATTTAAGTTGCTTTTTCTAGTTTTCTAGCCTTGGGTATAGCCAGCTGTAGGAAATGTTTCAAAATTGGCAACACCTATTTTTGACTCTTTCATACAACTCTTTCAGATCCCCTCTTTGCAGTTCTGGTACCCATCTCTCTCTTCCTTACCCACCATGCCTTCATATTGCTTGCATGCTTCCCAAGCCCTTCCCCCTATCTGAACAAACTCCTCTCACTTGAACCATATACCTCTACTCTAAAATGTTAATTGGATTAGGTTGGATGGGATGACCTCTCCTTATTCATTCCCATTAAAACTTTCATTCCTTCAGGTCCTTGATCTCAGCTATCTGACTCAGAGGAAAGGGATCTAATTGAAATTAATTACATACATGACTGATACCAGCTGAAAGTGTTGTTTCTTTTAAGTGTATTTGCATCAAAGAAAATATCTAAAGAGGGTAATGCTCCCCCAACTGAATCTTGGATGTTGTTCAAAAGAAAGAGATTAAAGAGAAGAAGCATTGAAGTAGTTCTGTATGACGCAGAGGTTTTGATCCTGTGTAGACAGATGTCACAATGGGAGCAGTATGAATTAAAGCATGTGGATGAGTAAAACATGTGGAAAGATGTGTTATGGCTATATCCTATAGATTGTGGAGCCCTTAGGAAAAGTATGGATGTTGCTTCCTGAAAAAAGAACTAGACGTAGTGGCAACATATATTGACCATGCTGATTAGGTCAAATAGATATTTAGTTACATAATTTCTCCCAAGCTCTCACCTTAGCAAGGCAATCCTTTTTATAAACCTTCCCCTATTCTTAACTTCCCTATTATGAAAAGAATACCACTATCCTCTCAGTCCCTTGGGCTCACAACCCAGATACCATCCTCATCCTCCCACTCTCTCTTGCCACCCTACTCCCATATCCAGTCTGTTTCCAAGTCCTGCCAATTCTGTCTCTATAACTTCATATAAATGTCCCCTTCTCTCATCTATAACTGATACTGCTTTGGTGCAGACTCTCATCACTGTACTATTGAAATAGTGGGTGATTTCATTGCTTCATGTCTTTTAACACTTCAGCCCAACCTCCTCTCACCTGTCAAATTGATCTTCCTAAAGCATGAGTCTGATCATATTAGCCCCATTCATTTTATAACTCTAGTGATTCCCTATTATCACCATGATAAAAAAAATCCTCAGTTTGTTTTCAAAGCCTTACCTGATTTTAAAAATCCTTGTTGAGCTTTTCCATGACTTGGGGCCAATTCATATTTTTCTTTGAGGTTTTGGATGTTGGAGTTTTGACTTTGTTGTCCTTTCTTCTGAGTTTGTGTTTTGATCTTCACTGTCACTATAGTAACTACTCAGGATCTTTTCCTGCTGTTTGCTCATTTTCTAGCCTATTTCTTGACTTGTAACTCTACATTTAAAGTAGGTCTCTGCTTCCTGAGAGGAAGGATTACCATTCCAAGCTAAAGGATTTTTTTGTGCAAATATTTTCAGAGGTAACTCTGGGAACCTGCAAGTTTTTTGGTTCTTCCAAAGTGGTTTTATCTGGGGAAAGATATGTTTACTAACCCTCTGTATTGTGTACTGGTTTGTGACCACAAGTACTTTTTTCCACCCTGGAACTATGACTAGGGTCCCTACTCCCCTGTGGCTGCAAGCTCTGGTGTGTTAGTACTCTTCCTTGTCCTGCAACCTGAGACCCAGGACTGCAACCCCAATCCAAGTATGGGCAATGCAACAGAATCCTTCCCCTGGCACCAGCAAAGGGACCCCTGTAATCTCCTTCTGATAATTTCTCTGACCCCCTTACAATCTGTGTACTGAGAAGTCTGGAAACTGCCACTGTCAACATGATTCAGTCACCTTCAAGACCTCCTCCTGGTTTGCTGGGGTTTGGCCTGTGCTAGACTGTGCTCCACTCTCACCCTGGTGCAACAGACCTTTCCTGCCAACTTTCTAAATTTTCTTGGACTGGAAAATTGTTTCACTGCATCCTTTTATGGATTCTACAACTCTAGAATTTGTTTTGAGCCATTATTTAAAGGTATTTGGAGAAGTTTGGGGGAGAGCGCTGGCACTTCCCTGCCTTTTATCTGCCATCTTGGCTCTGCCCTCTGAGCCAAGTTTTTAAGTAAGTCAGGGAAGCTAAGAGACAGAAGTGACTTGGACTTCCAAGAAATCTGCCTAAAGTTTCAGGAAAAATATGGCATCTTATAAGCTCTTGCCTTGATGACAATTTTAACTCTCTGAACATGGAAGAGCAATTGTCATAACTGGCATACAGGTATTTCCTTTCTTTTTGTCCCCAGTACTTAGCCTGGCATGCAGCAAGTGCTTAATAAATGCTTGTTGGCATGATTTGATGTAACAGTTTCTTTGAACCTAATTCTGATCAAAAAGGGAAAGATTTACCAAGCATAGAAATCATAGGAACTTGTTTGTATATTGTATTTAAGATTTATGATAGACAAGCAAGGGAACAGAAGGTAGAGATATACAGTATATTCTAACAAAAAAACTTTAAAAAAGATACATTAGCTTGAGTTCAAAAGAAGAAATGACTTAAGAAGAACTAGAAACTCTTAAAAATGAAATTCTGATAATATGATACAAATGACCTAGGTGACACAAAATATGGGAGAAGAATATATATATACATGTCTTTCTTTACATCTGGCCTGTGTAAAAATGTATTGGATGATTTTAGAACTTGAAAAGACAAATGCAAAATAAAGAAGGTAGGGGCATGTAGCCAAGGATGAATGTACAATAGAGGTGTAAAGACACTAAGTGTCAGGAGAGCTTAACTTTGACTTATCTTTAACGGGCTGGAGACTAAAATAATGACTTTTAAAGGTAAATTCAGAGCATGGAGAAGAGCAAAAAGGGATTAGATTCACTGCTTGGGGCAGGCAGGGTACGATGCAAAGACATTATAAAAAGTGGATCTATTCAGATCCTTTATTACTTGCACATCAAGGAGAATTGCCTTCACAATTGAAAGAATAGAATACAAAGACAAGCAACAATGAGACCCAAGATAGGTAAGGTGGTAGTAAAAGAACATTTTGTTGTTCAACTGTTTTCTGTCATGTTCAGCTTTCATTACTCCATTTAGAGTTTTCTTGGCAAAGATACTAGAGTGGTTTTCCATTTCCTTCTCCAGCTCATTTTACAGATGAGGAAACTGAGGCAAACAAGATTGAATGACTTGCCCAGGGTCCCATGGTTAGTAAGTGTCTGAGGCCAGATTTGAACTCAGGAAGATCCATCCTCACTCCAGGTCCAGAACTCTATCCACTACACCACCTAACTGAACCGAGACAAATAGAGTTAAGTGAATTGCATCTCAAGATAGGTAATCTTATTCTATTTGCTTAAAATTAATCCAAGTATCCAAGCTCTTCCTTCCCACAAATAATATCCCAGGATGTTGTAAGAACTTACAGATGTGTCTTAATTCTAATACTTTTAGTGAAGTTGTGAAGAAAAGTTAGAGGTGCCATAAAACTGGATGGATGAAAAACATGACAATTTTCTGGAAAATACACACTTTCATACAGAAATACTTAGAGAAATTCTAGAATGAATTTTAGTAGCTTTTGAACTTTTAAAGAGGAATGATCATCATGAAGGAACCAACATGATTTCAACTAAGAATGATTCGTAACAAGCCAATATCATTTCCTTTTTTTGCTAAG
>JAQQSW010015440.1:0-11886 GCA_028646575.1 Pseudocheirus occidentalis | reverse complement strand
GTGTTGCAAGTCCCCCCAGCTTTGGCTTGCTGAAAGCACACCCCAGTACCACCACCCAAGACCATGATCCAGATCCAGGCTGCTCAACGCAAGAACACTTGGCCCTGATCAAGAGATTCAGCCCCCCTATGGAGTGTGCAGGCCAGGGGCTCTGAAGCAGCCCAGTGGGGGATATCTGGTGGTTACAGCCATTTCTGCCCTTCCCCCACTGCTTCCTTGCCCCAGGGGTAGATTAGCTGAAGTGCTTTTCCTCCCCCAAATTTAGCTTGAAAGCTTCACTCACTTTCACTGACCTTTAATCCTGGCTTATGCAGTTTGTTCCAGGTGCTTTAGATCTTCTCTGAAGTAGACTCATGCTGGGGCTTGGGAGGCTCAGCTCCTCCAGGCCACCCGGAGCCTGGCTACATAGTGGTTTCAGGCTGGGCTGGTCTCAGCTCATGGCCTGGGATGAACCCCTCCAGGCAGCTGCCTTTCTCTAATCCCTGTTTTTTACCCCTTTCTTTAATCCTTATTTGTCACGCCTTGGTAGGTGTGGAGGTGCTGGAGGCTGTAGATCTTCTCTCTTGTAGACTGGCTGCAGCTTGGCTTGGCTCCTTCCTACTGCCCCAGGTACTGGCCGTGGTTTCGGTTTCCAGCTGGGCTGGCCTCAGCCTGTGTCCTGCTGTGATGCTCCCCTGCTGCCGAGCTGCCTTCCATGAGATGTGTTTTCGGTATTTTTCGAGTTTGAGAGTCCTAGAATTTGTTCAACGTCATATTTTTATGTGCGTTTAGGGTGGCTGTGTGGGAGCTGTGGGAAGATGCTGCTTCTATGCCGCCAAGTTGAAGAACTTTAAGACAGCTAGGTGGTGTAGTGCATAGGATATCTTGCCTGAAGTCAGGGGTTCAAATATAGTTTCAGACATTTATTAGCTGGGTAGAACTACATAAGTAACCCAACCCTCTTTAACTCAGTTTCTCATCTGTTAAATGAGCTGGAGAAGGAAACAGCAAACTACTCCAATGTCTTTGCAAAAGAAAAAAAAACTCAAATGAGGTCACAGATTGTCATACAGGATTGAAACAATTCAATAACAAAGGACCAAAGATGTTATAAAAAATGTTTGTTTAACTTTATATAAGAATGGTTATGGTAAAAACAAACAATATGTTTTTGAAGCAGACTTTTGAAAAAATAATTTGTAAATTTTCAAGTAGGAAGACTGGATTTATTTGATAAAATTTTTCATATGTGAATGTTATGATACCTGAAAATTGATAATTTTCCCCATTAGAATAAAATGATGTTTTATTATATGTTTTATTATACCTAAAAGAAATGTGAATTTGCCTGATTTTTCCAAGCTTTTTTAGTGTTACAGTTTGTTTTCATGGGTTTTTAAAAATTCTGCATAGTATTTTGTTTCTTCCAATTATATGTAAAGACAATTTTTAACCTTCATTTAAAAAAATTAAATTCCAAATTTTTCTCCCTCTTTCTGTCTTCCTCTCTAAAAAAAAAGTAAGAATTTCAAGCAGGTTATATGTTACAATAATATATAATATTTCCATATTAGTCATTTTATGAAAGAAGGAACATATTAAAAGGAATTCCTCCCCATTCCTCCCTCCAAAAAAGAAAGTGAGAATAGTATGCTTTAATCTGCATTCAAACTCTGTCAGTTCTTTCTCTGGATGTCAATAGCATTTTCTATCATGAGTCTTGTGGAATTATCTTAGTTTAATGTTGTTTTAACTATTTGATATTCACATGGTTTATTTACATATTTAAATAATCAGCTTATGCAATTGCAGGATGAGATTCTTATATGTATATATTTAGAGCTAGAAGACTTCTTAGAGGCTGCTTAGTATGACACATAGTTTCTCCACTGATCATTTAGGCAAAGTCAGGATTCCAACTCAGATCTTCTGACTTCACATGCAGCATGCTTTCTTGTACTATGGTACTTTCCTATAACAATGAAAAAATAATATCTTTTTTTTCTCATGTTATGTAAAAATGTTTTTATCATTGCTGTTGCCTACTGTTTGAATCTCTTGATTTCTGTCAAGGGTCTAGTGGCACAAAATTTACTAGTTGATCAGAGTTCATTTTTTACAACAGAATTGATCGTGCATACACAATGAGGTAGGCTTTCAAAAACCCTAGATAGATGTCTCTTAATAAAAATCACTACCATAGAATCTATAACTTAAATTGTACTTAACTCACTCCAGCAATCTGGTCCATTTGGTATGATTGTTATTGCCAATATTTGGCAGTGCCAAAAATAACATTTCCAGAAAGCTGCTGAGACACTAGAAATTATATGATTTTTTATAATGATATAATTATTTTTATAATAATCTCACATTTATATGGCACCATAGTTACAAAGTATTCTATATACATGAGACTCTTTTAATTCTCACAACTTCATAATATTACTAATAACTTGTGTTAAAGATTTGTAGCACCTTTCTTCACAACACTCCATGAAATAGGTAGGGAAGCTATTATTTTTCCTGTTTTACAGATAAAAAATAAATACCAGAAACATTCAAGAAGCCTAGTATAGTGGAAAGAGCAGAGAACTTGGAATTCAAATTCCTATATTCCAGTTCTGATTCTGCCACTTACCGTCTTCATGACCTTTGGCAAGTCACTTCATCTTTCTTGGACTCCTTTTCTTCATTTGAAAAGTTAGGGGGTTAGAGTAGATCAGTGGTTTTCAAATCATTTGATTTCAGGGCCCCCTTTTATTCTTAAAAATTATTGAGGACCCTAAAGAGCTTTTGTTTATGTTTATGTAGGTTACTTACCATATTAGATATTTAAATATTTTTATATTTGCCATGTTAGAAATTAAAATGTATTCATATTATAATGACAACAGTTTTTCCCTATAGACTCTGAAAGGGTCTTGAATTGTTAAGGGTCTTAAATTTTTAAGTAAATATTAATTTTAATATTTGTAGAACATAGCGATGATTAGCAACAAAGGAAATAGAAATCTGAATTTCACTCGACCACTTCATACATTTGGTTGAGTAAAGCAGAATTTTGTGAAATAAATGTTTTCTTTTTTGTATGTTTGTTGAGAAATGTTCTTATACTAAGGTTATATCAGAAAATCAATATTTAAAAAATTGAAACAGTATAGGTTTGTATTGATCTATGTGGCTAACTCAAAACGAGAGGTTTTGTAACAGCTTTCTTAGACAGACTGCTCCCCAGTAATGGCAAACTGTCAATTTTAGCTTTCCACTGATAAATCAGCTTGAAAATTGGATGTCAAATTTTTTTTCACTGAAGGAGTGATTTTTCTGTGCCCTTTAACCTTTCCTGATATATTAGATTGGTTTATAAGACTAAGCTCTATCTTAGTAAAAGTAGTTGTCAAATATGACATTTACACATTTTCAGATATTTTCTTTTGCTTGGTTATATGTATGTATGATAAATGTGTATACACAGACATATAAATATAGTGATTAAATTTTGTTTTATTTTGCTTTCTTTTATTACAATCTTGGAAAAGTTTAGCTTGGTATTTCCTAAATGTAGATTTCTGCTCTCTGCTCTTGGAAGTTCAGTAAAGGTCAGAGTCTCAACTGGCAGATTAAGAAACAGTGCTTTAGGAAGTATTTTAACTTGCATTGAGTAAGTAAGGAAATTGATTTCTTGCCTCATAGATTGATTTTTTTCTTTCGAGTATTTTTTGCTTTTTGAAAAATTCTTATGGGTTAATTGATGACAATTAATCTGAAGGTGAGTAGTTAAAATGCTTATTTGATGTGCTCTTTAACACAGTGTTTGGCATTCAGTGCCTTCTTATTTTCCAAGAAATAATAGTGAGCACTTGAAAAAAGAATTATGAAACACTGATTAAGAGCTAAAATGTACTGCTTTAATTTGGATTTAATGTAGTAGACATTACTGATAGCTGACAGTGCCATAGCTTCTTGCTTGAACAGCAGATCTTAAGTTAGCTCAAGAAGGTATTGATTGTGAAGTTTTCTATTGTATAATTACTTTTTGCTGGAGAAAAAAAATGCCATGTGTATTGATCTAGATGGAAGCATTTGAGCAGCAGCTTCCCTTGGCTAACAGTGAGTGTCATCTTTCAGCCATGATAAATGGTAACATTCTGGCTCAGCATAATTACTTTGTGGTGAAATGAACCTCCTGTACCCTTCTCCTTCTTCCATCAAGGAGATACTGTAATCATCTTTATCTGAAAGCCATGATTTACTGAACTAATCATCTTCTTAATAGAAGATTCTTTTTTCAGAGTATGCCCAGTTTCTGCTAACTGAAACAGAACTATATTATGAAAAGAAAGAAACACACTTTTAAATTTGTAATGCATAAGTATAAATTATTTTTAAAACCTTTCAGGTGTCCTTGACCTGCACATCAGGCTTTTGACCTTACATTTCTGTTTAAATAGAAAAAAAAAACCTAGGTAGGTATCCAAACATTATATTCCTATTTTGACAACATAGAAATTTCTGAGGTACATTGTAGATAATTTTTAAAAATTCTATCTAAAGCCTGTGCAATTTTGAGTTCTGTGAGCTCTAAAAAAAACTATTTCATGTTAACAGGGAAAGCCTTATCAGAGCATAAATATAGCATGTTTATTATAGATTTTTAAACTTTAAAAATCCCATTTCAGTTTCTCAGATATTTTTCTGTATCAGCTTTCCCTAGGGAGTAACATATAGGATGTCATGAATGTGAAAACCATACAATTGTTAATACTCCTGAAAAACTAAAATGATTTGTTTTGTTTGTCAGACTTTTAATAGGGGTGTTCAGTGTGTTATCAATTTTTCATTAAGACTTTGTAGCACATTGTTGAAAATGGATTTGTTGTTACTTGCCAGTACTGTAATATGGCCCTTGGGTAATGACTTTTTGTTAAGTAATGTTACATAAAAAATATCTGGCAATAGTTTTAGATCATTTTAAGACAGCTGTGAAGAGTTTGGATAAAGGTCATTTTCAGTGATTGTGCTTAGTTAAATAAATGTAAAAGGTTTCACAAAGGGAATCTTGCTTTCCATTGTGCTGTCATAAATTTCCTCTTAGCACATCTGGGAGTAACAAGCCAAATGTAGTTGTTTCTGCCTTGAAGGCAGTATATTTTATATTTTTCCCACTTTATTTATTTCCTTCACATAATTCTGTTTATTCACATAACTGAAGTTCAAAGGTTTCATTTTGTAATAAATTAGAACCACCATTGTTTGACAGTTTGTTGGACCTGCTGTGTGTATATGTATTTGTTTGAATGGTTGTAACTAGGAGGATTTTACTGCTATTTATTCATTAAAAGTGTTAAATTTTCTGACAGTTCAGCCCCTGGTGTGACCTTAGTTCAGTATTTGCTCCCTTCTTGGCCACAGCTGGCCTCTTGCTGTTCACAGCTGAAAAGTGAAATCGATGCTTGGTCTAACAAAATGCAGATGAAAGCCATTCTGATCATATACAGTCATTTCCCGTAATTTTATCAGGCTTCAGTTACTTAAAGGATCTCTGGAAATCATTGTTTGTTCAAGTGCATGCAATACCAAATTTTGTGTTAAGAAGTACTGTCTTTTAGGAAAATAATATTTCCTTAAAGCCATTTATATGTATAGCTCTTCAAAATAAAGAAAGATTTTCTAAAATAGTTGTTGCTATACCCTCCTTTAAGGGTACTACTTATACACTTAAAAAAATGGTTTTCCTTGTCCATTTAATTTGTTATTTGAATTCTATTAATTTAGACATTTTACAGAGAAATTCTTTTCTTCCAAATGTTGCATAAGATTCAGAATTATAAGACAATTCTTAAAAGGCCCCAATGTGAATTATTACTAGATTAGCCCATTTGAAAAATATTTCTTTGAATAATATTAGATGGAAAGCTGTATGGTAGTGGTGTGCAATAGTATATAATGCAGCCAAATGCTTCAGAGGTTAAAGACCTACAGTGTGTTTGAAAATAGCCTTTCTCTGTATTTTAAAAAATTCCTGCTTTGATTACAGATATTTGTTGTAATTATGTGGCATTTAATCCATTGTTATAGAATCTTATAATGGAACCATTTAAAAGGAATATAATGACAGTTTATTGAATTTTGCAAAGAGAAGGAGCACAAATGAAGCCACGCTTTTTCCAAAAGGTTTAACTGCTAGCTCAGTGCACTAGTCTTGTAACTAAATTCTTTTTCTTCAGTAGTTTTTATTGCTAAGGTTCCAAATTGTTTCATTAAAGTCTGTTTGCTGAAAACATTTCACCAATTTATTACTTTTTTTACATGTTCAGCATATGTGCAAATAAGTAGCTACTGAAATTGTGAAGGAATTAGCATTAGTTTCAGGATTTTCATGTCTACACCTTTTTTTTCCCTCAAAAAACCCCTGTTTTCTTATTTTAATACCATATTTTACTTTGTGGATGCGACTATTCTGCTAATGATGGTAATGGCATAATGATAATGATAAATCACATATATTATATTTTAGTATATACAGATTACTTTCCTCAAAACAACCCTGTGCAGGTATTATGGTTTGCAGTTTACAGATAAAGAACCATAACCTCAGACAGGTTATTGAGTTACTCATGGTTGCATAGCTAATCACATATAAAAGCTGGGATTCCTGTTTTGGCCTCCAACTCTTTCTAATTCTTTATAGCATAGTATACTGCCTCTGAAATGATTCATCTAGGTACTCTGAATGCTTATATAACCACCAATTCATCTGCAACAGTAAATGTTGGTATTGGTAATTCACATTCTTGATAAAATACTGAAAATTCATATAAATGTTCACTTCATATATTTTAAATTAGAATGAATTAGAATTAGTTTAGAATTAGAATTAATTCATATGCATAGGTACTGCAGGAATTCAATCCAGAGACTAAAATTCATTTAGTAATTTGATCAACAAACTTACAAAATATTAAGTATTTGCTCTATTCAAAGCTCTTGTTCTAAGAATAATGCAAAGAAAAATAGGACCCAGTCTGTTGCTTCTGGGATCTTACAGCCTGGTAGGAGAAAGCATAACACATACACAAATAAAAATAATAAAATTAGAATGAGGTGAAAGTACTATAGAAATAAATACGATATAATAATTCAGAAGAGGAACAAAGAGGCCACTTCTGGGTAGGATCTGGTTAGGCTTCATGAAGAGAATGGGCCATAAACAAGAGGTAGAGTTAATTTAGCATCTGGAGACAGGAGTGAGGAATTGGTAGAACTTTATGATAGAAATAGCTTGATTTGAAGAAATCCTTTTACATATCTTATTAAATTCTTCTGTGTACAAATTCTGGACTACAAATTTAAAGAAGTTATGTTATTATTTTCCCTATTTTCAAGTATATTTAAAAAGGAAAAGAGATTTTATTTTCTTAAAAGTTGTTTTACAAAACTTAGACTGGAAAAGTTTTATATATATACATATAAAATATATATGCATATATATTTTATATATATATATTTTTTTTTTTAAAGACTAGAAGGAACATCAAATAGGAACTTAATTATATAGGAAGGGAGTACTGGTTAAAAGCAGTAGAGCCATACAGCAATTACATGGTAGAAAATACATGAGGCTTCCTTATTGGAGAAAGGATCATCGATTAATCAATCAGTAAGCATGGGCAGCAAGGTGGGGCAGCAGATAGAATGCTGGGCCTGGGATCAGGAAGATTCTTCCTGAGTTCAAAGCTGGTCTCAGACATGTGTTACCTGTGTGACTGTGAACAAGCATTTAACCCTGTTCGCCTTAGTTTCCTCATCTGTAAAATGAGCTGGAGAAGCAAATGGCAAACCACTCCAGTGTCTTTGTCAAGAAAACCCCAGATAGGATCATGAAAGGCCACACAGCTGAAAGCCACTGAACAACAAGCATTTATTAAACACCTACTATTAGGTAGTAAGTACTGAGAATACAAAAGGAAGCAAAGGACAATCTCAAGGAGTTTATAATGCAATAGAGAAAAAATATGCAAACAAATCTATTTAAAGCAAACTATATATTCCTATATAAATGGGAAATAATTAACTGAGGGAAGTGCTGGAATTAAGGATTCTGGTGAAAGATGGGATTATAGTTGGGACTTAAAGAAAGCAAGGGGTTTCAATAGTAAGAGCAGACAAAGGAGAGAGCCCAAGAAAATGCCCAGAGTGTGTGTGTGTCTTATTCATGAGGCAGCCAGGAGGAGGTGGAGGAGGCCAGTGTCTCTGGGTAGGAAAATATGGTTGTGAAAAATGTGCTCACTCTAGAAAGGACAATACTCATTATTGAAACTGAAAATTTTTATTGTATTCTACATTCTTGCAAGTGGATAACACTGTAAGGGAGCACACTTGCTGAGAAAAATACAAAGCTATTTATTCCCAGTCCTTGAATCGAATTTCCCTCCATTGTTCCCCATTGACTAGATACAACTGTGTGAACTGCCTATTCCATGTTTTTCTCCCAGATGTGTTCCCCCTCTCTTGTCATGCACTTGAATTAGCTTGCTTCACTCTAGGGGTGTGTGGGTTAATATTAAACAGCTCATTAAGCAATCATACAAACTTCTGACCTTCTTCCTTGTCAGAGGCCTGCTTCTGCCCAGTCACAGCTCTGACTGAAACCAGTTACATCCAGTTATCTTACCTGCAAAGCTGGGAGTGTGTAGGTATCACTCCTGTGGAAACACAACTTTTGTTTCTCACAAGGTGTAACAAAGACCTGAACAGTAGGAGGGGGCTATGTTATAAAGGTTTTGAAAACCAAATGGAGAGTTTTGGTTTTGGTTTTGATCCTGGAGACAAAAGGAAACCACTGGAGTGAAGGCAGAGGGAAGGGGTTTACATGCTATGCAACATTTTATTCAATGGTGTCAATAAAGGCAAAGATGGCACACTTATGGTGCCCCAAACTGGGAATGATGGTTAAAGCATTAGATTCAAAAATATTTTAATGGGACAAAATACTAGGCAAAATCTTGTAAGATGAAATTCAATAGGGATAAATGTAGTCTTATACATGAATTCCAAAAATCAATTATACAAATACAATTTTGGGGAAGCATAATTAAATACCACTTTGTCTGAAAAAGGTTTGAGGCTTTTAGTGTACTGCAGCCTTCTCTTATGACTTAACAGAATTGAGCAGGCTGGAAAATGAATGTGACCTTAGCTGCTGCATATAAAAAGACATAGTCTACAAAACTAGGGATTTTATTATAGCTATGTACTCTGCCCCGGTAAAGTGGTGTGTGGAATATTGTGTTTAGTTCTTGATACCACACTTTAAGAATAATATTGGTATGCTGGAGAGGTATCCTTAAGAAAGGATAGTTAGGAGAATGATGGCACTTGAGATCATGCCCTATGAATATTTGTTGAAAGAACTGGGGATGTTTAGACTTTAGAAGATAGGATTTTAGAGGATGTTCAAGCTGTTTCAAGAATATGAAGGAAATATGTTATTTAGAAGGAAAAAATTATATGTGCTCTCCTTATCCCCAAAAGCAGAACAGGAAGGGTAAGTAAAAATTTCAATGAGACAAATACAGGATTAATGACAAAAACAACTTCCTAGTAATCAGAACTGTTCAGAAATCAGAACTGGGCTTGCTGAGGCTATCATAGTCTCCCCACCCCCGGTATTGGAGCTCTTAAAAAGTAAGTGCCAGATGACCCTTAGCTAAGTATGTTTTGTTTTTCTAGTGCCATTTTGTTTCCTTTTGCTGCACATCAAGGCTTGTGATACAGTCCAAATATAATTCACTTAATCTTGACAAATTCTTTATTTTTTAAAATCTTTTTATTGGCACTCCCATTTCATTGGAATATTCTAATCAACTGATTTTCTCAAAAAGTTTGCTATAAATTTTTTTCTTCTTACCATTTAATGATATTGTACTGCTTTATAGACTTCCATAATCCTGCACAAACTTTTACAAATAAGTTATGGAATTAGCTAGCATTTATTAAGCACCTACTGTGTGCCAAGCACATAGTGCTGGGGAAACAAAGAATGGGGGAAAGAGGGATGAAGTCCCTACTTTCAAGTAGGTTATAGTCTGATGAGGGAGGCAATATACAAACAGCTGTGTATAAACAAGTTATATATAGGATGAGGGTGAGGGCAGAGGAGAGGTACTAATATTAAGGAGTACTAGGAAAGGTTCTTTTCAGAAAGTGGGTCTTCAGGTAAGATTTGGAGGGAGGCAAGTAAGATAGGAAGAAAAGATGAAGAGGAAAAACATTCTAGGCATGGAGGAGAACAAGTGAAAACTGTCAGAACTGGAGGATGGACTGATATATGTGAGAAAAGGCAAGGATGCCAGTGTTGTTGGATCACAGATTATTTGGAGTGGAGTAAAATGTAAGAAGACTAGAAAGATAGGAAGGGGCTAGGTTATGAAGGGCTTTAAAAGGAGGATTTTACATTTCTTCCTGGAGGTAATAGGAAGCTACAGGAAGGTTGGGAGTAGAGGAGAGTGAGATGCTCAGACCTTCATTTGAGGAAGATCAGTTCAACAGATGAGTGGAGAAGATGGCACAGTAAAAGCAGGAAAACGCCGCAGCTCACACATAGCCACCTCAAATACCCATAAAATATGACTCCAGACAAATTTTATGGCACCAAAACTTACACAAAAATACAGAAGAACACATCTCCCACTGAAGGCAGCTCAGCAGGAAGAGCTCATCACAGCATGCTGGGAGCCTAAACTAGCCCAGCCTGAAACCTTGGGTTGGCTCTCGGGCGGCCAGGACCAGCCACAGCTGGAGCCTTCAGGAGAGTGGGTCAGCAGCAGCTGTGGCAGTTTCCAGAATTATCAAGCCATAAGAAACAAGGACTAAGTGAAAGGTCAATGGAACTCAGCTAAATTTGGGGGAGAAAAGCAGTCCAGCCAAACTGCCTCCAGGGCATGGAAGTGGCAGAAATGCAGCCCTACAGTTGCCTCCACATGGCTGCTTTAGAGCTCCCAGCCTGCAGACTGCAGGGGGGCCAAGCAATCATTCAGAGGCTAAGTGCTCTTGCATTGAGGAGCATGGATCCAGATCACGGTCTTGGGTGGTGGTCCCGGGGTGCGTTTTCAGTGAGCCAAAGTTGGTGGGGCCTGCAACAGCCTCCTAATAGCTTTGGCAGCTGCGAAAACCCCAGCGATTTGGGAAAGAGCTTTCTACTCTGGAAGCAGAGTTCCACAGAGCTAAAACAGTCAAGTAATTCAGTGGCAACATAAGCAGGCAAAGGAAACAAAGTAAGAACAGCAATCGACCTTTAGAATCCTTTTTTGGGCACAAAAAGGATCAAAGCATGGAACAGAAGGAAGAACTCCCACACCAAAAGCTTCCAAGAAACCTGAAGATTGACTACAAGCTATAGCTCAGCCTAAGAAGTATTCTGAAAACAAAATAAGAGAAGTAGAGGAAAAATTGGAAAGAGAATTGAGAATGATGCAAGAAAATCATGAAAAGAGAGCCAACAACCTGACTGAAGAAAATAACACCTTAATAATAGTTTAACTCAAATGGCAAAAGAGGCCCAAAAAGCCCATGAGGAGAAGAATGCCTTCAGAATTAGAGTTGACCAAATGGAAGCAAATGACTTTATAAGAAATCAAGATACTGTTAAACAGATCCAAACAAATGAAAAAATAGAAGGCGATGTGAAACATCTCCTTGAAAAACCACTGACCTGGAAAATAGATCCAGGAGAGACAATTTAAAAAATTATTAGACTACCTGAAAGCCATGATCCATAAAAGAACTTGGAAAGCATGCTTCGAGAAATTCTCAAGGAAAATTGCCCTGATATTTTAGAACCAGAGGGCAAAACAGAACTTGAAAGAATCCACCAATCA
Organism: Pseudocheirus occidentalis; assembly: GCA_028646575.1. Lineage (NCBI taxonomy): Eukaryota > Metazoa > Chordata > Mammalia > Diprotodontia > Pseudocheiridae > Pseudocheirus > Pseudocheirus occidentalis. The sequence goes on along the minus strand of JAQQSW010015440.1, from coordinate 25 downwards.
CCTCTTGAAAAAGATCCCCAAAAGA
>JAQQSW010015439.1:0-11886 GCA_028646575.1 Pseudocheirus occidentalis | reverse complement strand
ACAAGGGGGTTGGCCTTCACCAGGTGGGAAGAAATGAACAAAGGAAGATAAAAGTAATTGACAGGAGAAGGGGGAGGGTAGACATTCAGGAGGAGGGGGTACATTCCAGACTGAGAAGCTTTTCACTAATTTCATGTCCCACACAAAACCACCTCCTAAATCAGGCCACAATTTCCTTAGCTCTTAATTTTGCATTGACTTTGAATATGTGTTGTATTGACCTTTATTATATTTTGTATTTAATTTGAATGTATTTTGCGTTTGCTTCTATGGTTGTAGTTTCCCCCTGATAGAATATTAGCTTCCTGAAGGCAAGGATCATTTCATTTTTGTCACTGTATCTACCACATCAGGCACAAAAATTGAAGCCATTCACTGAGAGCTCCCCTTTCCCATTTCCTCCTTATATCTTTCAGGTGTCCTTGCCCGTTATGTTTGCCTGTTTCACATACAGATGGTCTATCTCCTGGCTGCCTCCCTATGACCTACAAACATACCTATGTCACCCTTATCCTTAAAAAACCCTCTTTTGATCTGATCACTCCTACTAGCTATCATCCTATATCCCCTTTCTGTGGTTAAAGTCCTTGAGAAGCCCTCCATCTACAATTTGTGTCTCTGCTTCTTCTCCATTCATGCTCTTCTAAGCTTTTGTAGTCTGACTTTTGACCTCATCATTCAATTGAAACTACTGTTTCCAAAGTTACTAATGATTTCTTAATTGTCAAATGTAATGATTTTATCTTTATCCTCATCATTCTTGACTTCTTCAAAATCTTTGACTCTATTGATTATTTTGTTCTGAGTATTTTCTCCTGTCTTTTTTTTTTGTGATGTCATTCTCTCCTGGTTTTTCTCCTACGTTGATGATTCTTTCTCTGTCTTCTTTGTTGAATCTTCATTCAAGTCATGCCCACTAACAGTGAATGGTTGGTCTCCCATAAGCTGTCCTTGGCCTTCTCATCTTGTGCTTTTATGTCGGTGGTTTTCAAACTCTGGCCTCAGCACCTTTTTATATTCTTAAAAATTATTGAAGACTCCCCCAAGAGCTTTGTTCATGTGGGTTATATAAATTGATATTTACTATGTTAGAAATTAAAATGTCTTAGTATTATTATGAAAACAATTTTGATCCCGGGGATCCACAACAGTCCCTGGATCACATTTTAAGTACCTCTGCTATACACTAACTTGGTGTTCTCATCAGTACCCATATATTTGATTTAATTGGATTAAAATAGATTTCCTTAATAAAAAGATTTGTTCTGTAAAACTTGGACTTCATCAAAAGGCTACACACCCCAAAACCTAAAAGGCCACATGTGGGAGGCTGCAGATTCCCCACCCCTGAATTAGAATCTCCTTAGATCTGTTTATCCATCCCCAACCTTTTTCCTGACCCTCAGTTTTGTATCACCAACTATTTTTGGGGCATCTAGAATTAGACAGACATCTCCAAAACAGAACTTGTTTCACTCTCTACCCTCTCCTCCCACAACTGCCTTATTACTATGAAGGACATCACTGCCTCCTAGTCACCCAGATTTTCCACCTAGGTATCATCTTTGCTGTTTCTTTTACCCTCACTTCATCTCCTCACTTCACTATCCAATCTATTGCCAAGACTTGTCATTTCCCCCATCTTTCCTATACGTTCTCTTGGCTCTCACATAGCCACTACCCTTATTCAGGCCCTCATCTGTTATGGTACCCTCTTAATTCATCTCCCTATGCTGTCTCTTCTCATTGCATTTCATCCTCCACTCAGCAGTCAAAATGATCTTCCTAAAACACAGGTCTTACCATATCATCCTCCTACTTAATAAACTCTAGTGGTTTTCTGTTACCTTTAGAATCAAATACTCTTTGGCCTTTAAAACCCCTCATACCTTTCCAGTCTCAGGACACTTTACTCTTTTCCAGATTCTTTATATTCTAGTGACACTTGACCTTTTAAACTGTTTTTTTGCATTTATAAGTCTGTTCTTGATAGGAAAAAAGGTTCTTTTATTGGTTGTGTTCTCAAGGGAACTTTGGGGTTTTAGCACCACATCAATCAAATGGGATATTATGGTGGTTTGACTGAGATTGATGAGGCTTAAGACTCCTTTCTAACCTGCTCCTCATTAGCACTGAGCAGTCTATGGTACTTTTGCTGTTCAAAAGCAGGTTTAAGAGATGTTCTTAGGAACAGAAACATTTTCCCCATAACTTCAAGAAACAGGTGATAAATTTATGCTGTTGATAAATTTCTAGCTGTTGGCAGATAGGTGGTACAGTGGATAGAGTGCCAGGCCCTAAGTTAGGAAAATGATACTGCCAGAGTTAAGTTGCAGCCTCAGACACTTACTAGGTGTGTGAGCCTGGACAAGTCAATTAACCATGTTTGCTTCAGTTTCCTTATCTGTGAAATGGACTAGAGAAGGGAGCAGCAAACTACTCCAGTATCTTTGTCAAAAAAAACCCTTTTGGGGTCACAGAGAATTGGACATGATCGGAAAAAAAGACTAAGAACAAATTTCTACATTGGAAACATTTTTACATTTAATTATGAATTATAGCATCCACTTTGTCCTAGGGCTACATAATGAAAGGAGAATGCAGTTTTAATCAAGGGTACAATTTTAATCAAAGGGATAAGGGGGGGGTATTGAGACAGCAGAATTCCCAAGTAGATAATATAAGAAGATTCCACTTTGCTCACATTCTCCTTTCCTTAAGAATCTGGGCCAATTATGAAAAGGGGGGGCATAATGGAGAGAGGAGCATCCTTCTTGAAGATCTGTCTGATAAAAGATCATGGTCAGTTTCATAATTCCCAATTAATTTGCTGGAAATCCAGGTCCAAGTTATTAAAGTCTTCACTATTCACTTGGTAGCCGAGAAGGTCTATCTCAGTGGAACTGGACATTTTCATCCTTGATCTAATTAGCTACCCTCACCTTTTGTTTTTTTAGGTAACAGATTTTGGCCTGAGTAAAGTGTGCCAAGGGAGAGTGAATATCAATCAGCACCGGTTTTCTTCTGCCTGTGGTTCGGATTTCTATATGGCTCCTGAAGTGTGGGAAGGCAGCTACACAGCAAAAGCAGACATATTTGCCCTTGGGATAATTTTCTGGGCCATGATTGAAAGGATTACTTTTAGGGAGGCAGATTCTGAGAAGGAGTTGCTTGGTGAGTTGCCTTTTAGACATGACTCTGATACTGTTCTTTTAACATAGCCTAAAATTGCATTAGCTTTTTCGACTGCCATATGTCACTGCTGATTCCTATTGATCTTGCAATCCACTAAAATCCTTCCTGAGGAAACCTCTCCTGACAGCTTCAGTCTATGGTGATGGCTTTCTCTTTGAAATACACAGTACTTATCGCTGTCTTTGCCATTCACTTGACACTCAAAATGGACAATTTTAGGCACTTTATCTTTTTATGGGGCAGTTAGGTGGTACAGTAGATAGATCTGCAGGCCTGGAGTCAGTAAGACTCATCTTCCTGAGTTCAAATCTGACCTCAAACACTTACTAGCAGTGTGACCCTGGGCAAGTCACTTAACCTTGTTTACCTCAGTTCTTCATCTGGAAAATGAACTAGAGAAGGAAATGGCAAATCATTCCAGTATTTTTGCCAAGAAAACCCTAAATGGGGTCATGAAGAGTAGGACATGACTGAACAACAACAGTTTATATACACACACACACACACACATATTTATCTCAGCAAGTAGATTGTAAACTCAATGAATGTAGGGTTTGTCCTGTACTATGTTGTACTAGTCTGAATTCAACAACTTATCTTCACTCAGTCTGTCTTGTATAAAACCCACGAGTAGTTTTGTATTTGTATAATTTTTTTGACTATCTTTTATTTTTCTTTTCAAAGAGATACTATTTGAGGAATACAATGGAGAATGAATGGTCACCTCCATGCCTTGATGAGCTAGCAAAGTGAGATTTTAATGGGCCATAATAGCTGATACTTATAATCAGCCAAATAAAAAAGACTGTTTGAACTTAACACTACTTTAAAAATGTTCACTAATTACATTTTTAAAGGAGAAAATGAGAACATCTCGGGGAAAAACCTAAGAGGAAGGTGCTGAAGATAAAACCTAAGTGTTTTAATTTAAGTTTATCTTTGGTTCAAGAATCAGAGTAATGGAATTTGAACTATTTACTTTGAAAAGTATTATTATAAACTTAATAACATTCAACAAAAACAATCAAATAAATATATACAATTCTACAAAAATCCATTAGCAGTTAACAGAGTAGAACCAAATTAATGACAAATGACGAAAGGGCAATACTTTTGTTCTATGCCTCCTTCCAGGTTTGTCAGAGCTATTAACTTTGCCTTTGAAATCACTAAATTTGAGAAGATGGGAGCATTTAACTCAGTTTTGGCCTCAAAAGGAGGTCCAGATCAGTCTTAACAAAGAAGCTTGTGTTATAACTAGCACTCGTGCATTTTGACTTGTTTTAAGAAGCATATGATTTAACGTATGTTAATTAAGTAACTGTTGTATACCCAGCACTGTGCTAGGAGCTGGGGGAGCTGTGCAGAAGAAACACAATCCTGCCTTCAGTGAGTTTACAGTCTAGCTTTAAAGCAGTTCGGCTGAACAGTCTATTATTGTCTTATCTCTCAAATGGAGGTAGGTATTATAGTTGTTTCAGCAAGCTGGTGAATTTTGATCTGGGCCTGTGATTTAATCACTATACGGAACTCCTCTGAACAAACTCCCTTTACCAATTCAGACTGGTAACTACTATGCATTTCTTAATCTTAAAAAATAACTTAAGTTGCTGGGAGTTTGACTTGCCTTAGCTCACACAGTTAGGGTGTTTGAAAAGTAGGACTTGAACCTGGTTCATCCTGACTCTTCCTCTTTATCCACTTATCTCTCACCCCCATGTGCTTCTAGTGAATACATTAAAACGTTATGGGAACAAAGATATTTTTAGATCTTTCATGTTTTTCTGAAGAAAAGTTGCTCGGTGAATTGAAGAATATATTGTTTTTGTTTTTATTTTTATTTTATTAAAAAAGCATCTGACACTTCCTGAGTTGTGACAGGCTTCATTATAGAAATACAGTTTACCTGGGTCAAATATGATTTTGTAGATATAAAAATTCATTCTTAACCAATTTTGCAACTGCTAAAAATCAGACATTCTCCCTGAGAGACTTGCCTAGTGTTGTTGGTATTGGGGGAACATTTTCTAAGCTGTTATTTCTATTTTCATGTATCTTTGTGGTTTTTGATATAGTGAGAGAAGCTTGTCCTCAATGTCTTAATCTGGATTTTGAGTCTTTATCCTGCATCTTAGTTAAATTATCTAGTAACTTGTATTTTAGTGGTATATTAAAGGCATTTTGTCTCAAGAATCTAACAATCCATAATATACTTTTGGAAATCTGTTTTTGGTGTACTCTTGACTGACTTTGGCCATTTGGTCTGATTAGAAAGATGCACTGCTTAAATCCTATTGTCTTTATTTGGTTTTCTTTTAATCTCCTTTGCAATTTTTTTTTTTTGCTTTTTGGAGGGCAGTTGGGGTTAAGTGACTTGCCCAAGGTCACATGGCTGGTTTTTGTGTTAAGTGTCTGAGGATGGATTTTAACTCAGATACTCCTGACTCCAGGGCCGGTGCTCTATTCACTGCACCACCTAGCCGCCCCTGCAATTTGTTCTTTATCATGGTCTTAGAGGCTATTGTAACCTTTGAGGCTGAGTTTTATGTATTGCCATTTATATTTTTCTGTTGCATGTAGGATCTTTGAGTTACTTAGAAAGAGATCACTTTTTTTTCTTTCTTGCCCCTCACCTTGTTCTCAGGAACTTATATATGCCAAGGGAAGGACATAATCCCAATTGGGGAGGCGATGCTAGAAAACCCAAGCATGGAGCTGCATATTCCCTTGAAAAAAAAGAGGTCCATCCCAAATGATCTCTGTAGACTTCTCCATGACATGTTGGCTTTTAACCCCAAGGAACGACTAGATGCCTTCCAGCTTGAAAGTCGTATTAAGCAGACTTCCTATGGGGAAAAGACCCAATATTCCAGCTCTTCGAAGTAAAATATATTCAGGTTGGTATATTTTAAGTCTTTATAAGTGTTTGGTTATTAGAGGAAGAGGATGAGGGAAGTTTAGCACAAAATACACTGGATTTGTAAAGGACCTAGGTTTGACTCATGGCTTATACTTACTATACAACCTTGGGTAAATCATTTAACCACTGCAGACCTCAGTTTCCTCATCTATAACACAAGTGAGATGGACTACGTGATTTCCAACGTCCTTTCTAGTTCTAATTTCAATGATTACAGCTTCTGGGCTATGGTTCTCTCATTAATAGATTGGGTTCTATTGGAAGATCTATTGTATTATTTGACTGTCTGCTAGATATATCTACCTCACTATCCTGTAGGCACCTCAAACTCAAGATGTTTAAAAATAGAACTTATGTTAGGTTCCCTTCCCTTAAACTCCCAAATACCAAAGCCTACTATTCCTCCAAACTTCCTTGTGTCTGTTATTTAGGTTTGCAGCTTTGGAGTGATTCTTGCCTCTTTGCTCACCATCTTCAGTCACTTCCCAAGTCCTGTAAATTTTACTGCCACTTCTCTTGCATCTGTCTGTCTTCTTCTTACTACAAACATGGTCACCCCTTTAGTCAAGACCTTCATTTCTCTCCTGGGTGTCACTTTCACCTCCCCTGTAATAGTCTCTTAATTGTTTTCCTTATTCTTTCTCTCTTCCGCCTCTTAGTCTCTATACCAAATAATTTTCTTTCAAGTGCAGGTCTAACCATGTTTTGCTGTTACCCAAAAAGCTTCAGTGATGCTCTGTTACGTTTAGTATAAAATGCAAACTTCTTATCTTGTATTTAAGGATCTTTATCATCTGTTTCTAGTCTAGTCTTTTTTCTAGACTTGTTTTATATTATTCCCCTTCATGTACTCTACATTCCTGTCAAAATCACCTGTTTACTACTCTCCAAACCTGGTGTTTCTTTTCTTGCTCTCTCTCAAAGGGATAAGCCTTTGTCCACATTGGATCATATATCTCTAATACAGTGGTTCTCATCCTTCCTAATGCTGTGACCCTTTAATACTTGTGTGTGGGTGTATCTGCATGTGGGTGGACTCGCCTGGAGATGATTAGAGGAGCTGTGTCTTGGTTCCTAAGACCACTGGAAATATGTGTTTTCCAGTGGTCTTAGGCAACCTCTGTGAAAGGTTCGTTTGACCCCCAAAGGGGTTGCGACCCACAAGTTGAGAACCGCTGATCTAATACATTCCCTTCCCAATTTGCCTCTTTAAAAACTTAATCTTCCTTTATGGCCCAACTCAAGTACTTTTTCCCATGGGAAGTTTTTCTTCATCCCTTTAGTTATCAGAGCTCTTTCCTGCCTTAAATTATCTTGTCTTTACTTATCTATGTATACATTATATTTTCCAGTCAAATATACTACCTGAATTTAATTAAATAAATATATAATTTGCCTATTATACTGTGGCAGTTTCATGGGATACAAAGACAAAAATAAAATACTGGCTACCCTCAAGGAGCTTACATTCTGCTGAAGGTTACTTTCATATTAGGTATAAGGCTGTAAAAGAAGGGTTGTAACCAATGGAATGAACAATGGGAAAGAGGAAACAAAACCAAACAAGAAAAAGAAAAAGAGCAAGTAGTTTGCTTCAGTCTGCATTTAAACTCTGTTTTTTCTAGATCTTTCTCTGAATGTAGACATTGCCCTCCAATATGAGTCTTTTGGAGTTGTCTTATAACCTTGTATTGCTGAGAAGAGTCCAGTCTGTCAAAGTTGGTTGTCACAATATGTTGTGTCTGTGATTGTGTACAAATTTCTCTTGGTTCTGCTCTTCTCACTTAGCATCAGTTTGTGTAAGTCTCTCCAGGTAAATATGAAGTCCATCTCCTCCCCTTTTCTTATAGCACAATAATATTCCATTACGTTCAAATATCACAACTCGTTTAGCCATTCCCCAATTAATAGGCATCCCCTTAATTTCCAATTTTTTTGCCACCATGAAGAGAGCTGCAATAAATATTTTTGTATATATGGGTCTTCTCCCACTTCTGTGATCTCTTTGGGATACAGCCCTAGAAGTGGTATTACTGGGTCAAAAGGTATGCAGTTATTTATAGCCCTTTGGACATAGTTCCAGATTTTTCTCCAGAATGGTTGAATCAGTTCACAGCTCCACCAACAACGCATTCATGTTCCAATTTTTCCACATCCTCTCCAGCATTTGTCATTTTCTGTTTTGTCATCTTAGTTAACCTGACTGGTGAGATGTGGTACCTCAGAGGTATTTTATTTTAAAGGCAAAAGGGAACAATGGAAGGTTTATGATTAGGGGAGTGACATGGTGAGATCTGTGTTTTAGGAATATCCAGTTTGGGAGCTGTGCAAGAGATAAGATTAGAGAATAGAAAAGATGGAAGCAAGGAGGCCAGATAGTATAGTGATAAAGGTGAAACTGGCATAGAGAGAAGATTTGGATTCTAGAGATGTGGTGTAGTAGAATCAACAAGATTTGGCAATTGATTGAATATAGTGGGAGAAGGAAGAGTTGAGATAGCGAATCTCTGTCAGAATGTGAACCTGAGTGAAGGGAAGAATGGTGGTGCCCTCAGCAGAGAGGAAAATTTGGAGGAAGGATACATTTTGGGAAAAATATAAATAATTCTATATTGAACATACTGAGTTTGAGATTCCTATAGAGCATCAGATGATGTTTTAGCATTTAGGTCATGTGGGAGTGGAGGTGAGTAAAGACATCAGGGTTGGTTATATAAATTTGACTGTCATGGACATAGAGATGATAATTGAACCTGTGGGAGCTGATGAACTCAGTAAGAGAAGGGATTCAGGGATTGGTTTTTATTTTTTCTTCCTGGTCCTCTTCACTCTGCCTTTTTCCTTTTTTTTTGGAGGGTTTTTACAGGGCAATCGGGGTTAAGTGATTTGCCCAAGGTCACATGGCTAGTTTTTAAAAAAATAATTTGTACTGATTTTGCTTCTTGTATTACCAATGTATTGCAACCTGTCTCTAACAGTTATACCATATGACATATAGGTGGATTTTGTTTTTAAAGAGTACAAAAATCAGCATAACTGATATCAGTCAGTTGATTGAAAAAATCTGAAACCATGTGAATTGTACTGAAGGATTTCCCACATCCACCAAGGAATAGGTGGAGGCATATTCTCATATCTTTTTACGAGTCCCACTTGATCTTATAATTCTGTTACATTTACTTCTGATTTGTTAGTGTGTTGTTTTTTTCCATTTACATTGTTGTAGTTACTATGTGGATTGTTTTCTTGGCTTGTTCATTTCACTCTGCATCAATTCATGCAGATCTTCCAGACTTCTTTGTATTCGTCACACATCATTTCTTACAACAAAGTTAAGTGCTAACATTTCATGTGTCACAATTTGTTTTTAGACATTACTCAGTTGATGGGCATCTACTTTGTTCCCAATTACTAGCGATGACAAAAAGTATTATTTACTCTTATTATATTGGGTTTCAATTACTTATTAACCATTTTTTTTTCAGTCTTTACTAGGCTAAAGATCATTATCCTCATTGGTAGAGAAAACAAAAACTAAGTATGACTTCTACTCCTAAATAGGAGTTGTTCTGCCTTCTCTCCATCTTCTGTTAGTTTTGCCATCAGCTTCAAGCAACAGTCCCATCCTTTTCCTGATCTTCCTCTTACCCTTAACATAGATTTTTAAAAGCCCCCTTTGTTGTCTAATACTTGTCAGTTGCAATCTTGATTTTTATTCTTTAAGTGACTTCTGCATTTTAAAGTTTGTAATGTTTCTTTTTTGTCTTTCTAGGCCTTTTTTGGGGGGGTGGCTATCGTTATAGTGAAAGATATTACATTTGCTATATGAATGTATTCACCTGGAGGTGAATAGTGAAGCTTCTAGGAATGTTACATATGGAGATCTTTCATAGCACAGTCCTATTTCTCCAGTTGTGTGTGTGTGTGTTTTGTGTTTGTTTTTTGCTAATTGTGGGAAACTTTCTCTGATAGCTTTTCAAACTGCAGTTCCAATTTGTTTTTTCAAAGTTCTATAAGATGTCAGTAGCTCTGAGATTATTGCACTAGGACCTATCATCCAAATTCATCACTTGGCTTTGTGAGATTTCCAACAATTTGGACAATTCACTTATTACTTTTTAAAATTCATATTTCACATTGTTCTGCATTTTGTTCACTTCAATTTTCTGCTGTAGTAAGTCATCTGTCAGTACCTTTAATGGATTTTGGAGGGTTTTCATTGTAATTGTATTGTCTTCCTTTAATTAATTCCTCTTGATATTTTATTTAGCATCTTTTAATTCCAACTTGAGTTTCTCTTATGATTCTTTGCTTTCTTCAAGGTCTTTTATTATTTAGTTTTGTGGTTTTCTTTTTTTAAAAAAAATAATTATTTTATTTATTTTCTTGTTTACATCATTCATTTCCACCAGATTTTGAGTTACAGAATTTTCTCCCCATCTTTCCCCCACCACCATCCCCAATACAGCAATCCCTCTGGAAAGCCCCTCCCCCAATCTGCTCTCTTCTATGTCCTCCCCCAACATGCCTCTTACTTTCTGGTAGGGCAGGGAGGGTCTCCCTACTCCTGTACATGTATATCTTAATTCCTAGTTGCATGTAGTTAATGATAATAATAATTATATCTATCTATATACATGTATACACATATACATACATATATACATATATACTTTTTTTTTCTTAACATTTGATTGTAGAGCTTTAAATTCTAGACTCCCTCAGTTCCTCCCTTGTCACCCACCCCCACTGGAAGGACAAGCAATTCAATAATTCAATGCAGGCTATGCATGTATAATTACGCAGGATATGTCCAGAGTGGACATATTGTGAGAGGCTGATTATATGACCCTCCTTCCTGTCCTGCCCCGCCTTCCTATCCTTCCCCCCCTTGTTCTGTTCTCTACCCTGTCCCTGTCTCTTTACTGAAGTGTGTGCTTCCAGCAACCCTCCCTCAGATCCTGCCCTCTCCTCTGTCATCCCACCTCTCATCCCTGTCCCCCCTACTCTCCTGTGTGGCATGATACCCAGTTTAGAGTTTATGTCATTCCTTCCCTAAGTCAAATTCAATGAGAGTAAATGAAAGTAAAGTTGTAACAGTTATCCCTTGCCTCTTCTATGTGGGAAGATTAATCCCATTTTGTCTTTCCCTGACTCCTCTCATTCTAGTCCTCTCCCACCTCAGAATTTCACCTTTTAAAGTATCATCCTTTCGTATTCAATTGATCTTGTACCCTCTATGTACACATATACACACATGTTCACATATGGATTCATACACATAGCCTCCTATATAGACATGTGTGTAGGTATATATATGTATGTATGTATGCACATATATATATATGTATGTATACATTTGTATTCCCTTCTCCTATCTTCATACTAAGAATAGTTTCATAAGTTACTATTATCGTTTTTCCATATTGGCATGTAAATAGTTCAACTTTGATAAGTTCCTTATGATTTCTTTCCCATGTTTACCTTCTCATGCTTCTTGTGTTTGAGTGTCAGATTTTCTGTTCAGTTCTGGTTTTTTCAGCAAGAATGCTTGAAAGTCTTCCACCTCACTGAATTACCATATTTTCCCCTGGAACATTATACTCAATTTCACTGGGTAGGTGATTCTTGGTTTTAATCCCAGCTCCCTTGATCTCTGGAATATCGTATTCCAGGCCCTTAGATCCCTCAATGTAGAGGCTGCCAGATCCTGGGTTATCCTAATTGTGTGTCCACAGTATTCAAATTGTTTTCTCTTGGCAGCTTGGAAT
>JAQQSW010015438.1:0-11886 GCA_028646575.1 Pseudocheirus occidentalis | reverse complement strand
CCCCCCCAGCTTTGGCTTGCTGAAAACTCACCCCAGGACCACCACCCAAGACCACAATCCAGATCCAGGCTGCTCAACACAAGAGCACTTGGCCCTGATCAATTGACTCAGGCCCTCTGTGGGGTTTGCAGGCCAGGGGCTCTGAAGCAGCCCAGTGGGGGCAGCAGCCAGTTCCAGCAGTTCCTGCCTTTCCCCCACTGCTTCCTTGCCCTGGGAGCAGATTGGCCAAATTGATTTTCCTCCCCTGAAATTAGTTTGAAATCTTTACTTTCACTGACCTTTCTTAATCCTTATTGTTCCTGATTTAACAGATATCAAGATGGCTCCAGGTGCAGTAGATCTGTTCTGCAGGGTAGACTCCCACTGTGGCTTGAGAGGCTTGGCTCTTCCCAATCACTCTGGAGCCTGGCCGCATGGCAGTTTCAGGCTGGTCTGGTCTTGGCTCCTGGCCTGCAGGCCTGCGAGATGAGCTCCTCCTGCCGAGCTGTCTTTCTCTAATCCCTATTTTTCACACCTTGCTAGATGTGGAGTTTGCTGGAGGTGCAGTAGATCTCTCTTGTAGACTGGCTGTGGCTTGGCTCCTCCCAGCCGGCTGCCCTGGGGCCTGGCCTGGCCATGCTTTGGTTTCAGGCTGGGCTGGCCTTGGCTCCCATCCTGTCGCGATGAGCCCCTTCTGCTGAGCTTCCTTCAGCGAGAGATGTGTTTTCTGTATTTTTGTGAGTTTGAGAGTCCTAGAATTTTTGGGGGGTCATATTTTATGGGTGTTTAGGGTGGTTATGTGGGAGCTGTGGAAACTTGCTGCTTCTACGCTGCCATTTTGGCTCTGCCCCCCTTCAGGGAACTTTTGTACTTCTTTTTCCATTAGGTCAATTCTGCCTTATAAGTTGTTATTTTCTTCAGTATTTTTTGCCTCCTTTACCAAGCTGTTAATTTTTTTAAAATAATTTTCTTTCATTGCTCTAATTTCTTTTCTCAATCTTTCCTCTACCACCCTTATCTCTTTCTATACTTCTTTTAGGAATTCTTGTTGAGTTCATGCATTTTTTTTGGTAGCATTGCTTGTAACTGTTTTCACACTCTTGTCTTCTGAATTTTTTTTGGTTTTCCCTGCCACCATAGTAGCTTTTTATAATCAAGTTTTTTTTTCTTGTTGTGTGCTCATTTTTCCAGCCTATTTCTTGAGTTGTAACTTTATGTTAAAATTGGACTCTGCTCACATGGGGCTGAGTTTTCTGTCTCAGATTTCAGGTATTTTTGTGATGCTGTTTTCTGTGCTCATTCTGTGGGTGTGTGAGTTTTCAGTGTGGGAAAAGTGTGGTCATTTCTCTCTTGGTCTGCCTTTTGCTCTTTACCCAGGAAGGGTCCCTGTTTCCCTGCAGCCACAAGTACTGGTGTTCCTGTCTGCCTTGGAACTGTGACCAGGGCCCCCTGTTTCCTTGTAACCAACTGTAAGTGCTTCTCTCTGTCCTAGAACCATGACCCAGAGCTGAGTATGGGCTAAAGAATTGCCAATTAGTACCAGCAGCACCCAGTTCAAGCAAAGTGTCCCTGGTAATATCTTTCTCATCAGTTTTCTGACCCACCTCTTGTCTTTCCTAGGCTGAGAGCTCTGAAAGATATTGTTGTCACTGAGGACACCTTCAAGGCTCACTCCTAGTACTGTAGAAATGTGTGCTCTGGGATGACCTTTCCTGCTGACTCCCTAAGTTGTCTTGGACTGGGGAAATGTTTCATTCTGACTTTTCTTCTTTTGGCTCTGCTGCTCCAAATTTTGAAGCATTATCTTAAAACTGTTTGTAGGGGAATGTTAGGAGAATTTGGCTGAGGGACTGCCCCTATTCTACCATCTTGACTCTACCTTTCACTTGGCTAATTTGTGCTTCAGTTTTCCCATCTATTAAATATGTAGAAAAAGACTAACCCTTCCTTACTTCCAGAATTATTGTAAGGAAAAAATAAGATTTTAAAAAATAGATAAAAGTCCATTGTATGTTACAGCAATGTAAGGCATTATCTGTGAATTTTTATTTTAACAAGTCACATGCAGAATTTGCTTACCAACAGTTTGATGCTTGAGATTTTCGTTCTAGAATAATAGTTTTTTTTCCTAAAAGTTACCTTAAAGTAAGAGACATATAATTCCATCTAAAAAAATCAGTTATTTGTAAAGTATTCAAATTTTACCCTAGTTTTGTCTTCTTTTTTTCTGCCAAGAAGTCTTATGTAGTCAATTCATTTATCTATCTACCTCTAGGATATATGTGTCATGTGTGCATGCGTGCATGTGTGTGTGTGAGTAAAAGTTGGACGGACATTTTGCTGAGTGTATTTTCCTTAGATATGAAAGTTTTCTTTTGTTAAATTGCTTGAACACTATGTGTTTCACTTCTCTCCATTATTTAGATAATTTTAATAGCAATGGGTAATACTTGACCATTTTCAAAAAGGCAATGTATCTTTTCTATGAAAACTCATTAGAAAATTATTCATTTTTGAAATCTTACAAAATATGCATTTTACAACATGGTTGGTATTTCCATTTACTGAAGTACCTTGTTATACAAACCAAATTTTAGTATAACTCAGATTTAATCAGCATTAGTTTTTTACATGACCAATCAACAAGTCTCTCCTTGCCCTCACACATAATTATTAGGACTTTATTCTTCTAGATAAATTGTTTCATATTAAGTTGACTTAGTTTCTCTTGTACATGTTGTATACCTCTGGAAAGAATGGAAACACCTAGATTTCAGGAACTGGTCTTTTTGTTGTTGTTGTCTTGTTTTTTAGTGGCTTATATCTTGGCTGTTAACTTTATATTAGAGTCAGACTCTAATCCCAAAGTGTGGGGGATAGTGTCTTAGGCTTCAGGTTTTTTTATGCTGTTGTTTTTTGAGCTCTATCTGGAGGCCTGACCTCAAGTATTCCTTTCCTCTCCTGAACTACAATCAGGGTTCCCAGTAATACTGCCACTGAAAGTGCTATTACCCTCTATGGTCCCTCCAGAGACCATAAGCTTCAGCTCACTCTTTCTCATACACATCCACGTCCATAGCCACAGCCAGAGCCACAGTAATATCCATAACCTGGGACTACATCTAGTCAGGACACTTGGGAAGCTCATCCAGTGTCAGGGGAGGGTTCTGAAATCTTCCCCTCATCAGCTGTCTGGCCCCACATTGTGGGGTGAATGTTCATGAAGTTAAGGCTGTTGCCAGCTGCCTTGATGACTTATTGTTTGTTGATTCTGAGGCATCTATACTTAAGTCAGGTTAGACCACCAGCTTGGGAGATCAAGCCTTTCTGAATGTCCTGCCAAGATGTCTTAAGTTGGATGATTTTTTTTATCTCAGCTTTTAATTATTTCTGCCACTCTATAGTTCACTTCAAGGCATTGTTTTAAATTCTTTGTGGAATTTTGAAGAGTCAAAGAATTTCCTGCCTTATTCTATCATTTTCTCTGACCAACTCCATTGGCAGGAGCTGTCCTGTTTTTGATCCTAGCACCTTGGACAATGCTTAGAGCATAGTAGGCACTTAAATCCAATTATGTATATGCAATTTTTCAAGATGGTTTGAACAGGAGTTTGGATTAAAATGTGTCAATATTTTTAGAAAGAAAATTATCCATTCCTTCTTCAGAATTAAAAAACAATCTTTTAAACAATTGTTATGAAGATGTTATCTCAGGAAATTTTTTGCGCCTATTCAGTGCTTCATTTGAATACTAGCTTCAAAGAGAAAATTATCATTTCAGCAAGAGTAGCAAGAATTATATTGCATATGGCATTTTCCAGACTCTTCTAGTTTAAATTCTTATTCTAATGCAATCTAGAAAAACTTACAAAAATCGTGCAGCGATCATTTTTTTTTTCAGAGTCCTCCACCAACTTGCCTTTCCTGTTTTTCCCCACCCTACTTTCCACTTTCCAGATTCTTCCAAAAGAGACTGTTTTCCCGCTTTCCAAGTATAACTGAGACTAGAACAGAGCATGTGCAAAGCGATCTTTCAGCATTCTGGCTACATGTGTTGGTTTGCTGCTACCATTTTCAGGAGCTAACTGCTGGTAAAGGAGGAATTTCTTTAAAATGTCTTTCGTGTCTTTTATGTTTTCATGTCTTTTAGCATTTTTTTGTATGTGTTAGAAACTTTTACTGGGCTGGAGGGATTTAGCACTTTCTTTTTTCTTTATTTTACCCCAAGAGGCCCTTTGCTCTAAACCCCAGGGCACACAATCTGGAGTGACTTCCTACGGGAGCCTAGTCTCTCCTTAGAGGGATTAAGCTCTCTCTTCTTGCATTGTAACTCATTTAAAACCACATGTCAGTGCCACAAGGAAAATTGTTCAAGGTTTAGGTTTTTGATTCATGTCTAGGGTCTCCCCAAAGTGGAGAAATAGAAAGGTACTCAATGTACAGTTTGAATCAAGTAAAGGACAGGCATTTATTTTATACACGTGAAAGAAATGTTAAAAGACACATTGGTGATATAAAGGATATCATTGGTGATATCATAGACTTCATCAATGTTGTAATTTAAAGAATTTTATGTTCAAATAATTTGGAGGTTACTACATGGTAGAGAGGGGATAGATTGTTGAACCTGGAGTCAGGAAAAACTGAGTTCAAATATAGCCTTAGACATTTACTGGTTGTGTAACTCTGGACAAGTTATTTAGCCCAACTGCCTTATTTGGGGAAATATAACCCTAGTTTTAAAAATGGGTATAATAACACTTAGCTCTAATGGTTGTTGTGAGGAGAAAATAATACAATACATTGAAAGTGTTTTAAAACCTTAAAGTAAAAAATAAATGCTAATTATTATATTTAATTTTGTGGTTACTTTTCTGAAGAGAATCTTAAAATTTATGGAACTTTGTCAGTTACCTGTGTTTCCTCTTTGACTCTGGTGGCTCACTTTCTTGATTGGCCATTACCTTTCCTAGATCAATATTTCAGAAAAGCCCCAGGCATGCTTTTCTTCCCTCTCTCTCCTCTGAGAACCTCCTACATAGACCCCTTTTCTTCTCTCCCTCCTTACTCTCCAGGTCTAGAACCAAGAACCACTAACCACGATCAAATCAGTTCTGCATTTGTTCCTGGATGAAGTGGATCAAATGAGAAGTAAGTTGTTCTCTTAAAAGCTGATTTTCCTCCTGTAAATTAAAATTGCATCAGATCATAGATCAGCTCTTTCTAGACTCTAGAGTCTAGAGGAAGACTGGTATCTGACAAAAATACTAGACCAACTAGACACCTATTGTCGCCTTGTCACAATCAATTTTGATCCCTTCAAGTCTGTAAACAAGGGGGAGAAGTTATGCAATATTAGTGATGTCCTTACTTATTGTTTTATTCCTATTTAACAAGTGTAATTGAATGCTTAAGTAATTTTTAGGATTAAGATTGCCCAAAGTGGCTTTTTTCAATAAATAAAATGCTATTATTCAAAAGTTTATTCATCTCTAGTCTGTTTATAGAAGATGACGTATTCTCTTTCTGAAAATAAAGGTGGAGACCTTATAAGGCTGATCTATCACAGGCAGGATAAATCAACTCTTAAATATTCCTAATAAATGTAAATGTAAATACAGATGTCAACTTGGAAAACTATTAGGGCAATAGTTTGATGATGGTCAGCCAGCATCTGAAATTGCAATATAAAGCAAATGAAATAGAGGATCCTAAAAATGCCACAGTATCTCTTCTGCTCAGTGCTTATGTCTAAATATTTACAAGTCTAGAAGATTTATATTTAATGCTGATGCCCAGAGTCATCTGTCATTCGGTTCATAGACTATTCCAACTCTGCTAGAACCTTTGATACTTGAAGCCCTCTCTGAGCCACTGGAAAATTCCATGATTTCATGGGTGTGGTGATAGATTGACCTGTAGCTTGACCTGAATGTATGTGTGTAGAGAAGGCATGTATGTGTGCATGTATGGGAGGTAAACTGGAGAAGGGGATAAACTTCCTGAAAAATGCAAACCATTCACAAACCATCACCATAAATTATCTGGTCACAAAGGTTGTCTTTAATGGGAAAATCCCATTGTTATTACTGAAGGTTGTCATCACATTGTCATGTACACATGCAGAACATCTGGGAATAATTGCATGAAAACTATGGCAAAAGCATATGTCTGAAGTCTTGGAACTGATTCTGAAAGCAAAAAGTCTGTAAAATGAAATACTAACTATTTAGCATAACTCACTCACCTTTCTATGAGCACTAAGAAGGTAGGTGTTCAAGATTCTGTATTGTTTTGTTCTATTGGTTTTTTGTTCATTCTAAGGGAAGACCTTCTTTACTTCATCATTTCATATAGTTTTCATATATTTTTTCATATATTTTTCATATATTTTCTTATAGTTGGAAAGATCTTCAAGAGGCATGTAGTCTACATGCTATCTCTCTTTTCCATGTTTGGTTTTGTTTCCTTTTTCCCATTGTTCACTCCATCGCTTACAACCAGACTATACAACCAGACTAATGTCCAAGGTGAAAGTATTTGCAGATTCTATACTTGATTGCAAGCTGCCATGCAGGGCGGGGGGGGGGCGGGGTGGCAGAAGGAGGGGAGAAAACTTGAAACTCAAGGGACTCTGGAACTGAATCTTGTAAACCAAAAGTAAATAAACAAACCAATTTTTAGAAAAGGCATGTAGTTTGCCTCCTGTCCAAAATCATTAACGTCCTCTATCTCATGGTGTCATGGGATCCCCAAAGTGGCCTATGACCATAGAATGCCACAAATTAACATTATCTGTGTTGCATTGTGTATGTATTTATTTTGCTGAACATTTCCCAATTACACTTTAGCCAGACTGGGGCCAATTTGGGAAATCTATGGCTGGCACTGGCCCCAAGTTTGACACCTTTGAACATTACAACAATCCCAAAATGTGGTAAGCCAGCTCCTACTTGAAGGCCTTGCTGGACAGAGAATTCAATGACGTCATCACTTTCTATTTAGGGATAGCTCTAATTGTAGCAAGTTCTTACTTTGAACTAAAATATTCTTCACAGTAGCTTCCACTCATTGGTCCTTTGGTACCAAGCAGAATAAGTCTCAATGCAAATATTTGAAGATAGAGTAATTTCCCTCCGCCCCACCTCAATCCTCTTCAATTAATTTTTCAAAAGAACTTAAATGCTCTTAGTTCTATTTTAATCCACTGTGTCAACAATTACAGTTCTGCCTCAGTTATTTGCAAAGCACAGATTGTGAGATGTTATTGTTTCTGGCAGAGTGGGTTTATGAAAAATAGTAAAAGGTAAAGCACTGTTTGAAATAAGTAGCTGGCATTCTGATATTTACTAGCCCCATAATGTTTTTGGCAACTTAAGTCACTTCCCTGGTCTGAGCCACTAAGGCCATATCTATAAAATGGGGACAATAATAATTGTACTATCTTACTCACAGGGTTATTAAAGAACATGCTCTCTATCTTTTGGGGGGGGTATGAGGGGGGAATCAGGACCCACAGTTATACCAATGAGAAAACCCTTTCCACAAAAGTAGACAAGCAATTAATCAGTAACTTAGTCTTAAAGAGTTCTAAGAGTAGTTATCAAAGGCAGGAATTTGACCCGGATCTTTCTTATTTCAAGATCACCCCTCTGTTTACTACACTGGCTTTCTTATCTACAAATAATGAGCTCACTATAATGAAATGAAGGAGGATTTGGCTCCTTCAAAAAAGAAATTGACAGCTGTCACCCAGGTCTAGGAGACAGCAACAAGACATTCTCTTGAATTAGTTGATCATGTTCAGATTTTGGAGATGAGTGAAGGGGTCTACAAGTATGTATTTTTAGAGCTGAGTCCATGATAGGTGTACTAGAAGTGTACTTGAATGCAGAATTGAAGCCAATGGAATTGACAGGAGTGATCGACGACAGGAATTGAACACGAGTATGGTGCAAATCCCAAGCAAGTCATACCAGGATTTAGGAGACTGTCATGATGAAGTCATGGAAGATAGAAATCTATGACTGACTTAGTTCTGATCACTAGTAATCCCTGCATGGGAGAGTGCTCAAGGGTGTCAACGGATGCAGAATCTGAATGTGAATGTAATTAGTGGCAAGTGGGATTATATCAGAGGTTTGTAACTATAATATTTAATAAGAGATAACACACGTTTTGCAAACCTTAAAGCATTCTATGTGACCAGTTGATAGTGATGATGAAAATACAACCACAGTTGAGTTTAAGGAATTGGTGGGCCCACACCAACATGTCATCATCCTGACTTTTGAAGAAATAGTTTAGCTCAAAGAATGATGCAGGCTACTTAGGATTCCTTAGAGTAGAAGAGATTGGTAAAGAATTGCTATGTCTTTTATTAATAATATACCTAGCATTTATATAGCCCTTAAAATTTGCAAGACACTTGACAAATATTATCTTATTTTAACTTCTTTACAACAATCCTGGGAGGTAGATCCTATTGTTACACCCATTTTACGTATGAGAAAACTAAGGCAGACAGAGGTTATACAGGGTCATACAGCTAGTAAGTCTCTAAAGTGGGATATTTAAATTTAGGTCTTAATAATTCCATTCCAGGCTCTCTACCCACTGTGCTACCTAGCTGCCTAGTTCAACACCTAGAACCAGTCCTTCTCAGTACCTAATGGAAACATCTGTCAAGCTTCCCTTCCAAACTTGGTAAGAGCTTAGAAGACAAAGTCGAATTTAAGAGGTATTTAGGTGGGATAGTGAATAGAATTCTGATCTGCATGAACTGAGTTTGAATTTTGCCTCAGATACTAACTGGGCAAGTCCTTTAATTTTTCTAAGCCTTTAATTTCCTCATTTATACAATGATTGGGTTAAATCTGGTGAACTTTAAGGTCACTTCTATTTCTAAATTGGTTCTACACTGTGCTTTGTCTATACATAACTTTTGCTAATTTTGCCAGAAGGGTTAATCTTTGCTAAGGACTCTGCTAAAAACAAGAAGGGAAAAACAGTTGAGTCACAAAGCTAATATGATCTCACAAGAGTCAAGGTGGTGCTTCTTTTTAGGCTCTTTCTGTACTGTCAGCAAATGTAGAAATACATAATGGGTGACTTTACTACTTTTCTCAGAGTATGAGAGGAAAGAAATGGTTGCTACCAATATACCCAGGGACTATTTCAGCAGATAAAATCAGAAAGAAATGGGAGTTGACTGCTCGTGTTTAAGGCTAGCCAGTCATCTTGCTGTTGTGACGTATGTTATCCTTAGAAACAGGAGAGTCAGGTGGACTTTCAATTACCAGTCCTTCAGTCTGAGATTCTACAGTATTCCTGCTGAGCTTAAGCAATGTTCATAATACAATACGGGGATGTGCTGGTAAATATTTAATAATCAGGTTCTCCTGAAATAAAATGTATGTGCAAACACTTTTAAGTTTAATTTGTGTTATTAACACTTTCTTAAGCCTAGACAATCAACAAACCAGTAGATCCAGCTTTGATTTGAATTTATTGCTGATTTCTGAAGTGTAAATACTCACTCTAAAAATTTTAATTATGGGCTCTCATAAGCCAGTTACGTTAGAAACAGCTCTAGCAACTCCTGGTGTAACTTTCTCATGGCAGAATAATGTAACTCTGGGAACCTTGTGTTTCACAGTGGTTTAAGGAATCTGAGTGGCAAGATTAAAGTACTTCTCATCTCATTGCATCAGAAAAAGCTTAAGAAAGAGGCTGCTGAACTACCTGACATCTTTTGCACAGAGCATACCCAAAGGGGTGAAGGTGAAATGAATCTGTTACAAGGTTAGTCAAAGCTACATCCTTGAGAGTAGTTTTGGAGCCAGTCCCTCTCTATTGTGATATTCAGAGTCAGAGGTTTTTGGGCCATCACATATAAAATCTTTAAAAAATAATTTTTTTACTTGTAAAAATTGACTTTCCCTCCTACCTCTATATCACTAATTATGGGAAAAAAAGAAAAACAAAATTCTTGTGACAAAAATTTATAGTCAAGTAAAACAAATTCCCATCTTTTTCCATATTCCAAATCTGTCTATCCATCCATCCATCCATCCATCCATTCATCCATCCATCCATCCATCCATCCGTCCGTCCGTCCGTCCGTCCGTCCATCCATCCATCCATCCCTCTCTATCTATCTATCTATCTATCTATCTATTTATTTGTGTGACCCAAGTCTATTACCTCTCTGGTCAAGAAGTAGGTAGCATGTATCACCATCAAAGAATCAAGGTGGGGTCCTATCACTATAATTGAGGTTACAGGGCCTGTGTCACACAAGATCCAAAAATCCTGGCAAACTTATATACTATGGTTGTATCGATAAACTGCTGAAGAAAATATATCCTCTACAAGCACCTGGTGGGTTCACCCTTCCCCTAAACAAGCACTTGTCTTGAGGGTCTCCTGGAAGTCCAAAATAAAAAAAGCAAGAATTATTTCCTGGTCACTGAAAGTGATGAAGTGACTTTACTCATTATTTCTACATTCTATAGTAGAACACAGCGGGAACTTCAGAAAGTGGTACCTGTTTGTAGGTTATTAGGTAAGAGGTAAAAGGAAAAGTCATCATAGAAGAGCCAGGGTCTGCAAGTTGGTGAAATATTAAATGCTAGAGGGTTCCAAAGGGCAGCTTTCTCTTTCATAGACCTTTGGGCTTCCTGTAGTAATTTCGTTCCTTTTGTGTTCTCATAACAGTGTGTGTGTGGGGGGCGGAGTGGATTGTGGAGTTGGGGTTGAGCATATTTATGTGGTCTGCAAGCTACAGGGATTTTTATGATGAGATTTTTGCCTTGAGGATTCTTGCCTCAGTAAAAGAACTAGTCACAGACTGCTTGTCCTTTGTCTTTCTAATGACACCCAATGCTACAACTATACAGTTCCATCAGTTCATAGATATAAATGGCTTCAGAATCGCATTGCTGTTTCATCAAGTACTGGACCAATTGCATGAAATTCTAGGTGGAATACTTTTACTTTCAGAAACTATAATGCCCAGGTGATTATTGAGCCATGCACCCTATTTTTTAAGTTCAATTTTATCCTAAAGTTAAAGGTTCTACTAAAACCAATGGAATTTAAATCTATATTTATACAGGGCTTTTTTTTCAAACCTTTTGATTCAGTTGAAGCAAACATTCTTTCCATCTAGTTGAGATACAAAGAAATCAAAATATCTTTCAGCTTTTAAGACAGTCAGATATATTTTTCATTCCTGTTAATTTTAGGAATTATGATCTGTTTAGTTCAGAAACCATTTCTCCTAAAGTGTCTTCATACCAAATACACAAATGTCCAAGTGTGCTCTGTACAATAGTTTTAAGAAGCTCTTAGCAGTGCCAACATAATTATAACATCATTTATGTGGCATTTTCCCAGGCAAATTAGCATTCCTTTGCTGAGTGAGTGTGCTAGCAGTTGAATTAAATAATCAACTGAAAGTTCTGCTGTGAGTTGCAGGAGGACAAATCATTCATTGTAGAATGATAGAGAAAGGACTTTTTGAAGTCATGGAGTCTGTACTCCATCAGTGCATTACTTGAACTCTTTATATTATCTCTCCAAGGAAAGGAATCTGATCCCCTCATGTTGGACTCATTTATGCATTAAACATTGAATAAATTTTTGAAAATGGACCAACAGATCCCATGCAGTATTTGACCCACTTCAAGCTTTAAAGTAATGCTGTGAGATATGTGCTAATTTGTATTTTGGAACCGCTGAATTTCAAAATTGTAAAACACTTTATCAAATTGTACATCCTTATTTACCAAATAAAGAATTTCAGTGATTTGTCCAAGGTCTCATGGCTACTTGGTGATAGAGTTGAGAAGAGAAATCAGGTTTCCTGCCCTCTAGGACAGTGTTCTTTCTTTTTTTTTTTTT
>JAQQSW010015437.1:0-11887 GCA_028646575.1 Pseudocheirus occidentalis | reverse complement strand
CTTTGGCTTGCTGAAAGTGCACCCCAGGACCACCACCCAAGACCATGATCTGGATCTAGGCCACTCAACACAAGAGCACTTAGCCCCAATCAATCGATTCAGTCCCCCTGCGGAGTCCGCAGGCCAGGGGCTCTGAAGCAGCCTGGTGGGGGCCACTGCTGCTGGTTCCAGTAGTTCCCCTCCCCCACTGCTTCCTTGCCTGGGGGGTAGAATGGCTGAATTGCTTTACCCACCCAATTAAGTTTCAGCTTTCACTAAGCGAAGCTCCCCTCAGGCAGGTGCTTTAGATTTTCTTTGAAGTAGACTCACCCTGTGGCTTGGGAGGCTCCACTGCTCCTGTGTCCGCCCTGGGCTGCGGCTGCGGTTTTGGGCTGGCCCGGTCTCTGCTATGCTGTTGTGTGCTCTCTCCCACCGGCTCCTCACACCTTGGCAGATGTGGGGGTGCTGGAGGCTGTAGAACCTCTGCTCGGCTCAGCTCCTTCCCATAGTCCCAGGCCTGGCCCCGGTCTCGGCTTCCGGGTGCTCCAGCTGCGCTGAATCCCTGCTGCCAAGCTGCCTTCAGCGAGAGCTGTGTTCTCTGTACTTTTGTGAGTCTGAGAGTTGTAGACTTTCCTAGACTTTGTCTGGGCTCGTATTTTTTGGGTGTTTAGGGTGGCGGTGTGGGAACTGCGGGACCTTGCTTCTTCTACGCTGCCATCTTGGCTCCGCCCTCTCTAAATCACTATTAATCAGAGAGATACAAATGAAAACAACTCTGTGGTAGCACAACCCACCTATCAGATTGTCTAACATGACAAAACAGGAAAATAAGAATATTGGAGAGGATTTGCGGAAATTGGACTACTCATTCATTGTTGACAGAACCATGAACTGACCCAACTGTTCTGGAGACTATTTTGGAACTATGACCAATGGGTTATAAAACTGTGTATACCCTTTTACCCAGCAATAGCACTATCCCAAAGAGATCATTAAAATGGGAAAAATGATATTTATAGCAGCTATTTTTGTGGTGGTCATGAATTGGGAATTGAGGGAATACCCATCAATGGAGGAATGACTAAAAAAATTTTGATATATGAGTGTAATGGAAATACTAATGTGCTATAAGAAATATTGAGCAGGTTGACTTAATAAAATCCTGTAAAGTTTTATATGAAATGATACTGAGTGAAGCGAGCAGAACAAGGAGAACATTGTTCTCAGAAATAACCACAATGTGGGATGCCTGATTTTGATAGACTTAGCCATTCTCAGCAATGCAAGAATCTAAAACAGTTCCAAAGGACACATGGTGGTAATTGCCATCTGTAATAGCAATCAGTTTATCCAATACCCTCCATTGTAGAGAAGGCATGAACTCCCCTGTTGATGTGGAAGAAGGCTTTTGGATGAGACAGGAGGGCAGTGCTGTATATAAAGAAGAATTCTAGAGACAGAGAGAGAATTGGAATTTGCTCCTTGGAAGGAAGATTCATGGAGATTGAAGCCAGCAGAGAAAAAGAGAGGAAGAGAGAGAGAGAGAGAGAGAGAGAGAGAGAGAGAGAGAGAGAGAGAGAGAGAGAGAGAGAGAGAGAGAGAGAGAGAAAGAGGAGGGGGAGAGAAAGAGTGAGTTTTTCTCCCAGCATCTGGAAGCTGACTGAGAACTAAATTGGAATTTTCCTGAGATCAGAATCTGGTGAGGCCAAACAGAAGGCCAATATTCCTTCTGGGTCCTGGAGCCAGCTGAACTGCTAGAGGACTGAAGAAGCATAGCCAGGATAAGACTTTGTTTATTCATGACCTGGCTGATCCTTGAGTTCCAGGCAAGAGAAGTGGTGAAGGATTTGAGATGTGCTGAACACTGTGAACTTCAGTGTGTGCCGGGAATTTCCCTGAGGACTAGACAAGGAGCTGGGAGCTGTCTGCTTCTGAATCCAGATAATTGTTTGGCAGATTCAGGAGGGATCTGGAACTATGGAAGGGGTTCCAGGAAATAAGGGAGACCTCCCAGAATCAAGGTGAAGAAAATGCCTCCCCTTGGACTAAACTGAGGTTTGCTGGAAACCAAGGGGTGGAAAGTTTGTGTGGTTTTCTAAGGATTGTATTAGTGACTAATGATATTTAGTAATTGGGAATCTAGCTTAGTGAATGACTGCTAGATGAGTGACTGATTAAGTTCATGGTTGCCTCATGAGTGGAAGGTTGGTATATTCTAAATTGATTGATTTAATCTTTAAGTGAGTAGGGTTTCCTCCTTAGGGAAATCAGGTGATTATTCTTTTGTTAACTGATTGATTGAAACTTTAAGTGAAAAGGGTTTCCCGCTCAAGGAAACCGGTTGATTCTTCTTTTGTTCCTTGTTCTAAATATTGTGGTAACTGTAGAGAAAACTGTGTGGCCATTCCAATGTTAAGCTCTTATGAACACTATATTGTGACTTTCTGTGATAAGATGTAATATTGAGAATATTATATTGTGAATATTGTACTGAACCTTGATCTGTAATGGAATAAACCCAGTGTTCACTATTATTGTGTAATCCAAATCTTAAAAGTTGTTCACAGTAGCTTTCTTTTGGGAATCTGCTGGTGCTTGGCTTTACACAATCCATGTCCAGAGAAAGAAGTATGAAGTCAGAATGGAGAGGCAAACATACTATTTTCTTTTTTGTTGTTGCTTTGTTTTGTTTTTTCTTTCTCATGGTTGTTCTCATTTTTTATAATTTTTCTATGCAACATGACTAATGAGAAAATATGTTTAACAGAAATGTATGTGTAGAGCCATAATATATTATGTACTGTCTTAGGGAGGGGAAGGAAAGGGGGAGGAGAAAAGCAAAAATTTATGAAAGTGAATATTGAAAATTTAAAAAATAAATATCATCATGAGGTTTCACCCCTCAAGAGATCCAAAAAAGAGAAAAGACCAAATATAAAGAAAAATTAGTATGACACAACCAACATTTTAATCTGCACATTCATTCCATTGCACATAAATTAATTAGTAAATGTGAAACCTAAAGGTAATTAGGCATTTTCTAACTAAGTAGACTGGTCCTGGCAAAGCTTAATTTCTTGCCAGGTTCACCCTTTAAAACCATGCCATAACATTACCCTATACATTATTCACTCATTTTCCTTAGAAGTATAACTTCTGAGGGTAGAGCAAAGATGATTAAGTAAAAGTAGAAACTTACTTTAGCTCACTCCCAATTACCTCAGCTATGTGTGAAAAAAAATCTATTTACCTATGTACGTCTCTCCTGGGTCTTTTAATTGGAGGTTGAATTTTCCATTGAGCTCTGGCTTTTCCATGAGGAAGGTAGAGAATTCTGTTATGTAACTGAATATCCATCTCCTTGTCTGGTAGATTATGCTCAGTCTTGCTGGATAGGTGATCCTTGGTTGTAGCCCAAACTCTTTTGCCTTGTGAAAAATCATATTCCAATTCTTCCAATCTTTCAACATTGAGCCTGCTATATCCTATATGATTCTCACTGTGATTCCACAGTATCTGAATTGTAGTATTTTATTCTTTACCTGATAGTTCTGGAGTTTGGCCACAATGTTTTCACTGACTTTTTAATTTGGTATCTCTTTCAGGAGGTGTCTGGTGGATTCTCCCAATTTCTAATTTTACCCTCTGGTTAGAGGATCTCTTGGCAATTTTCCTTGATGATCTTTTGAAAGATATTGTCCAGACTCATGTTTTTCATCATGATTTTCTGGTAGACCAATGATTCTCACATTGTCTCTCCTAGATCTGTTTTCCAGGTCAGTTATTTTTCCTTTGATATATTTTGCCTGTTTTTATAATTTTTCGGTCTTCATGTTTGTTTGACCGAATCTTGGTTCCTCGTAGAGTAATTGGCTTCAATTTAGTTGATTTTAGTTTTTAGTGAATTATTCTCAGTTTTTGAAGCTCCTTTTCTGTATGCCCAGATTTCATTTTTAGTTGACACATTTTACTTTTTAAGGAGCTGTTCTCTTCATTGTAAAGTTTTCCTAATTTTGCAGTTTTGTTTTCATAAGAGATGTTGATTTTATCTTCTACCTCTCTAACCCAGATTTCAAAGTTCTTTTAAAATTCATCTAGAAATGCTTTCTCTGCCTGAGACCAGGTCATAGTCCCTGTTAAGGCTTCAGTTGTGGGTGTTTAGTCAATGCTCTCTCCTTCTGAGTTTGATTTATCCTTCTCACCATAATAGTATTCCAGAGTCTTTGTCTTTGTAACCTGCTTTCTTCCCATTTTGAGGCAGAACATTAGCCATGCCCTTCATCTGGGGTTCCTAAGCCTTTACTGCTTAAAATTTTCCTCTGGGGCAATAATTACTGTTTTTGGGGGGGTCAGATCGGGGGTTAGAGCATCTGGGGTTCAGTCTGTCATCTTGGTCCCTGCAAGGTTGTTTTTTTTTTAAATTTCCAGTGTGTGGATGGGTAGTCCCAGGAGAAGCTGCTGAACCTGCCATGGGCCCTGCCTCTGTCTCTTATCTGGGTCCATATGATCCCCACCCTGTGCTGATAGGCCAGGAAATGGGCTTTGTGGTTGGTGGATCAGCATGCCTCATCCTGTGGACAAAGAGGCATCAAAGCAATATAATAGAGGGAAAGAAGGGAGAGAGGTGACCATTATATGAGCTTTTCCCTCACTGGTTCTGGTGCAAAGAGGGAATAACACAACCATTTAAATAGAGGACACTCTTGAGAAGAGACATAAAACTCATCATAAGAGAGGGAAAGAGGGAAGGGACAGGAGCAGTGCATGAGATCTAGTTTTAATCAATCATAATTAGAGGAAGAAATAACATACGACATTGATTATAAAAATGGATCATATCCTGCAGGCAGTAGGAGAGGTGAAGGGATAAAAAGGGGGGTTAGAAGGGAGGGAATAATTATAAAGGGAAGGGTAGGAAAAGGGAGGGGGGAAGATAAGAAGGGAATACTGAGGGAGGTGGCAGTCAAAAGGAAAACTCTTAAGAAAGGGAAGAGAGAAGCAGAAAAATAAAAGCATAAACAGGGGAGGGAATAGGAGGAAAAGACACAGATAGTACTCATAACTGTGAATGTGAATGGGATGAACTCTCCCATAAAACAGAGGTGGATAGCAGAATGGATTAAAAACCATAATCCTACAATATGCTCTTTGCAGGAAACACATGTAAAACAGGCAGATACACACAAGATAAAGGTAAAAAGCTAGAATAAAATATATCATGCCTCAGCTAAAGTTAAAAAAGCAGAGGTACCAATCCTTATATCAAACAAAGAAAAAGCAAAGCTAGATCCAATTAAAAGAGATAAGGGAGGAAATTATATCCTGCTAAAACGCACCATTGAAAATGATACAATATCATTACTAAACACTTAGACACGAAGTGGTTCAGCATTTACATTCTTTTTATTAACACTTTTTTTTTGGAGGGCAGTTGGGGTTAAGTGACTTGCCCAAGGTCACACGGCTAGTTTTGTGTGTGGGTGTGTTAAGTGTCTGAGGCCGGATTTGAACTCAGGTACTCCTGACTCCAGGGCTGGTGCTCTATCCACCTAGCTGCCCCCAGCATCTACATTCTTAAAGGAGACATTAAAGATGCTAGAGGAAGAAATAGATAGCAAAACTATACTAGTGGGGGACTTCAATCTCCCCCTCTCTGAGATCAATAGATCTAACCTCAAAGTAAACAAGAAAGAAGTTAAGGAGGTAAATAGAATCTTAGAGAAGATAGATATGATAGACATCTAGAGAAAACTTAATGGCAATAAAAAGGAAAATGCCTTCTTCACAGCAGTATGTGGCACATACATAAAAAATTACCATGTACTAGGGCATAAAATCCTCACAATTCAGTGTAGAAAGGCAGAAATAGTAAATTGCATCCTTCTTAGATCATGATGCAATGAAAATTATGTGTAACAAAGGGCCATGGAAGGATAGGCAAAAAACTAATTTTAAACTAAATAACTTAATCCAAAATAATGAGTGTATCAAACAAGTAATTATATAGAAACAATCAGTAACTTCATTCAAGAAAATTACAATAATGAGACAACATACCAAAACTTGTGGGATGCAGCAAAGGCAGTTTTTAGTGGAAGTGTATAACCCTGAATGCATAAATAAATAAATTAGGGAAAATGGGGATCAATGAATGAATTGTGCATGCAATTGAAAAAGATACAAAAGAAACAAACTGAAAATCCCCAATTAAATACTAAATTTGAAATAATGAGAACCAAAGAGAGATCAATAAAATTGAAATAATAAATAAAACTAAGAGTTGGTATTATGAAAAAGCCAATAAAGTTGATCAAATTTAGCCAATATGATAAAAAAGAAGAAAACCAAATTAAAAATATCAAAGATGAAAAGGGTGAATCTACCTCCAATGAAGAGAAAATTAAAACAATAATTAGGAATTATTTCACCCAATTGTTTGCACATAAATCTGACAATCTTAGTGTTATGAATGGATATTTACAAAAATACAAGTTGCCTAGACTAACTGAAGAGGAAGTAAACTACTTAAATAACCTCATCTCAGAAAAAGAAATTGAACAAGCCATCAATGAACTCCCTAGGAAAAAAATGTCCAAGGCCAGATGGATTTACTAGTGAATTCTATTAAGCATTTAAAGAACAATTGTCACTAATACTTTACAAAGTATTCAGGAAAATTGGAGAAGAAGGAATCCTACCAAATGATTTTTTTAAGGTTTTTTTTTTGGAGGGCAACTGGGGTTAAGTGACTTGCCCAAATCATATGGCTAATAAATGTGTCAAGGGACTGAGGCTGGATTTGAACTCAGATCCTCCTGACTCTAGGGCCAGTGCTCTATTCACTGTACCACCTAGCATCCCCTTTTTTTATGAGACAAATACAGAACTGATACCCAAATTGGGAAGAGACAAAACAGAGAAAGAAATTACAAACCAATTTCTTTTATGAATATACATGTAAAAATTCTAAATAAAATATTAGCAAAAAGACTACAGCAAATAATCAAGAGAATAATATGCTTAGATTAGGCAGGATATCTTCTAGGAATGCGAGGGTGGTTCAATATCAGGAAAACTAACAATAAAATCGATCATATAAACAACAAAATTAGGAGAAACCATTTTATTTTCTCAATAGATGCAGAAAAACTTTTGACAAAATACAACATCAATTCCAATTAAAAACTCTAAAAGTATAAGACTAAATTGGTTATTACTAAGAATAATAGGTAGCATCTATTTAAAGTGAACAGCAAGTACTATCTGTAATGGGTATAAACCAGAAGCATTTCCAATAAGACCAGAGTTGAAACAGGGATGTCCACTATTAACCCTCCGACTTAATATGTTACTAGAAATGTCAGCAATAGCAATTGGAGAAGAAAAAGAAATCAAAGGAATCAAATTAGGCAAAGAAGAGACTAAGCTATCACTCTTTGCAGATGACATGATGATACACTTGGAGAATCCTAGAGGATCAAATAAAAAAAAACTTCTTGAGACAATAAATTTAGAAAAGTTGCAGGATAGAAAACAAACCCACATAAATCCTCAGAATTCTTCTATATTTCTAACGAAGTCTAACAGCTAGAGACAGTAAGAGAAACCCCATTGAAAGTTACTGTAGACATTTAAAATATTTGGTAATCTAACTGCCAAAAAGAACCCAGTACCTTTATGAACACAACTACAAAATACTTTTCACACAAATAAAATTAGATCTAACTAACTGGAAAAGCATCAATTGCTCATGGCTGGGTTGAGCTGATAAATTAAAAATGACAATTTCACCTAAATTACATTACATACTTAATGCCATACAAATCATTCTACCAAAAAATTACTTTATAGAGCTACAAAAAATAGTTCTTCCAAATTTCATTTGGAAGAACAAAAGGTCCAGAATATTAAGGCAATCGATGAAAATAAATGCTACAGAAACTGGCCTAGCTGTACCAGATTTTAATCTCTTAAGAAGCAGCACCTTTTGAGAAGCTTCTACATTAAGGGATGAAAGGGCTTGGTGTAGGATGTTCCTTTTTTAATATAAATTTTTTCTTGTTTACATCATTCATTTCCACGAGATTTTTGAGTTACAAATTTCCTCCCTGTCTTTCCCCTACCCCAAACACAAAACAGCGATCCCACTGTAAAACCCCTCCCCCAATCTGCTCTCTAACTTTCTGCTATGGCAGGGAAGGTCTTCCTACCCCAGTCCCTGCATATCTTAATTCCCAGTTGCACGTATTGCAGAGGTTTAGATTCTAGATTGTCTTGGTTCCTCCCCTGTCACCCACCCCCACTGGAAGTACAAGCAATTCAACACAGGCTGTGCAAGTGTAATTACACAGGACATCTTCACAGTGGAGATATTGGGACAGTCTGATCATTTGTCACTCCTTCCTATCCTGCCCCTCTTTGTTCTGTTCTCTACCCTGTCCCTGTCCCTTTACTGAAGTGTGTGCTTCCATCAACCCTCCCCCAAACCCTGCCATCCCCACCATCATCCTGCCTCATCCCCATGCCCCCCACTCTCCTGTGTGGCATGATACCCAGTTTAGAGTTTATGTCATACCTTCCCCAAGCCAGATTGAATGAGAGTAAATGAGTAAAGTTGTAACAGTTATCCCTTGCCTCTTCTATATGGGGTGATTAACCCCATTTTGTCTCTCCCTGTTTTCTCTCATTCTAGTCCTCTCCCACCTCAGAATTTCACCTTTTACAGTATCATCCCTTCATATTCAATTGATCCTATATCTTCTATATACACATATACACACATGCTCAGATATGTATTCATGTGCATATATAGCCTCCTATATAGACATATGTGTAAGTATATATATGTATATGTTTATATACATATATGTGTGTGCACACCTTTGTATTCCATTCCTCTATCCTTATACTAAGAAAAGTTTCATAAGTTACTATTATCATTTTTCCATATTGGCATGTAAATAGTTCAATTTTGATAAGTTCCTTATGATTGCTTTCCCATGTTTACCTTCTCATTCTTCTAGTGTTTGATTGTTAAATTTTCTGTTCAATTCTGATTTTGTAAGCAAGAATGCTTGAAAGTCCTCTACCTCATTGAATAACCATATTTTCCTCTGGAACACTATACTCAAGTGTTGCTGGGTAGGTGATTCTTGGTTTTAATCCCACCTCCCTTGATCTTTGAAATATCATATTCGAGGCCCTTTGATCCCTCAGAGTAGAAGCTTCTAGATCCTGGTTTATCCTAATTGTGTTTCCACTGTATTCAAATTGTTTTCTCTTGGCAGCCTATAATATTTTCTCCTTTAACTGGGGCTTCTGGAACCTGGCAATAACATATCTAGGAGTTTGCTTTTGGTGATCTTTTTCAAGAGATGATTGGTAAATTCTTTCAAGTTCTATTATGCCTTCTGATTCTAAAACATTAGGGCAATTTTCTTTGAGGATTTCTTGAAGTCTGCTTTCCAAGTTCATTTTTTGGTCATGGCTTTCAGATAAACCAACAATTTTCAAATTGGCTCTCCTGGATCTATTTTCCAAGTCAGTGGTTTTTTTCAAGGAGATATTTCATGTTGCTTTCCATTTTTTCACTTGTTTGTAACTGTTTAATAGTATCTTGTTTTTTCATAAAGTCATTAGTTTCTACTTGCTCCACTCTAATTCTGAAGGAATTATTCTCTTCAGAATGCTTTTGAGATTCATTTTACATCTGGGAAATTTGACTTTTTAAGGCATTCTTCTCCTCATTTGCTTTCTGGGCTTCTTTTATCATTTGAATTAATCTATTTTTTAAAGTGTTGTTTTCTTCAGTCAGGTTGTTGACTCTCTTTTCATGATTTTTTTTGCATTATTCTCATTTTTCTTCCCAATTTTTCCTCCATTTCTCTTATTTGTTTTTCAAAGTCCTTTTTCAGTTGACCTATAGTTTGTAGGCAATCTTTGAGTGTCTTAGAAGCATTTGGTGTGGAAGTTCTGACTGTGTTGTTTTCCTCCCATTCTATGCTTTGATCCTTTTTGTCCACAAAATAAAGATTCTAGAATTTTATTGCAGTTCTTATTTTGCTTCCTTTTCCTCATGTGGGCCAGTTAAATAACTGGTTGATTATTTTTTAGGTTTGTGAAACTCTGCTTCCAGTGGGGAAACCTCTGTCCCAAATTGCTGAGGTTTTCACTGCTGCCAGATCTATTGTGGGGGGAGGTGCTGCAGCCCCCACCAGCTTTGACTTTCTGAAAGCGCAACCCAGGACCACCACCCAAGACCATGATCTGGATCAAGGCCACTCAGCATAAGAGCCCTCGGGCCTGATCAACTGTCTCAGCCCTCCTGCAGGGTCTGCAGGCCAGGAGCTCTGAAGCAGCCCAGTGGAGCAGTTGCCAGTTGTTGTAGCAGATCCTGCCCTTCCCCCACTGCTTCCTTGCTCTGGGGGCAGATTGGCCAAACTGCTTTTCCTCCCCTAAATTTAGTTCTAAATCTTCACTTTCATTGACCTTTCTCTAATCCTTCTTTTTTTCTTCCTTAACAGATATGGAGATTGCTTCAGGTGCTGTAGATCTACTCTCCTGGGTAGGCTCACGCTGCGGCTTGGTTCCTCCCAACTACTCTGGGGTGTGGCCGAGGTTTCGGTTTCAGGGTGGCCTTGGCTCCCAGCCTGCCATGGTGAGCCCCTCCTGCCAAGCTGCCTTCAGCAAGAGATATGTTTTTGGTGTTTTTGTGAGTTTGGAAGACCTAACATTTGTTTAGAGTCTTGTTTTATGGGTATTTAGGGTGGCTGTGTGGGAGCTGCGAGACTTTGCTGCTTCTACGCCCTGTGTAGGATATTCCAAAGGTCAGACAAGCTAACCAAGAATCACCTACCCAGCAAAACACAGTAGAAAACAGAGGGTAAAAAGGATTTTCAATGAAATAGAGGATTTTCAAGCATTCTTGATGAAAAGACCAATGCTGAACAGAAAATTTGACTTTCAAATACAAGAGTAAAGAGAAACATGGAAAGGTAAACAGGAAAGAGAAATCATAAGGAACTTATTAAAGTTGAATTGTTTTCATTCCTACATGGAAAGACAATATTTGTAACTCATGAGACTTTCCTAGTACAAGGAAAATTGAATGGAATATATATGCATCTATACGTATATACGTATGTATAGGTGGGTATACGCATGTATATACACATACAAGTATGTGTGTCTGTGTGTACATATATACATAGATAGAGGGCTCATTGTGAGTTGTATATAAATTTCAATTAAGAGGTTAGAGAGGAATATACTTGGAGAAGGTAAAAGGGAGAGGTGGAATAGGGTAAATTATTTCACATAAAAGAAGAAAGAGAATGTTATTAAAATAGAGGTGAAGAGTAGAGAGGTAAAAGAGAATGAGACAACCTTAATTTGGTTTAAGGAGAGAATAATGTACACATTAAATTGGGTATCTTACCCTACAGGAAAATAGGGATGAAGGAGATAAGAGTAGTTGCAGGAGGATAGAATGGAGAACAGATTTGGTGAAGACATGATCAGAAGCAAGTACTTTTGAAAATGGACAAAATTAAAGGAGAAAATAAAATAAATGAGAGTGGGATAGGATGGAAGAAAATACAATTAGTCTTTCACAACATGACTATTATGGAAATGTTTTGCATGGCTGCTCATGTATAGGTTATGTTGAATTGCTTGTCTTCCCAGTGAGGGTGGGTGAGAAGGGAAGAAGGGAGAGAATCTGAAAGTCAGTTTTAAAAATAAATTTTAAAAAATTGTTGTACACATCTCACCAGTCAGCCTGGCTAAGATGACAAACCAGGAAAATGACAAGTGCTGGAGAGGATGTGGAAAAATTGGAACTCTAATGCATTGCTGGTGGAGCTGTGAACTGATACAACCATTCTGGAGGGCAATCTGGAACTATGCC
>JAQQSW010015436.1:0-11887 GCA_028646575.1 Pseudocheirus occidentalis | reverse complement strand
CTGGTTCTGCTCTTTTCACTTAACATCAATTCATATAAGCCTCTCCAGGTAAATATGAAGTCCATCTCCTTCCCATTTCTTATAGCATAATAGTATTTCATTACATTCATATACCATAACTTGTTCAGCCATTCCCCAATTGATGGGCATCCCCTAAGTTTCTTTTTCTTTTCTTTTTTTTTTCCTTTTCGCATTATTTGCTCCATTGGTTACAATGCTTCTTTACAACCAGACTACTGTGCAATGTGAAAGTGTTTGCAGATTCCATACGTAATTGTATGCCACCATGGGGGGGGGGAAGAGAAGGGAGGGGAGAAAATCTGAAACTCAAGTGATTTTGTAACTGAATCTTGTAAACTAAAGGTAAATAAACAAGTCAATAAATTAAAAAAAAAGGTGGCCTTGCCAAACCCCAAATAAAAGCATCACCAATCTTAAACTTTCATCATTGAGGACTGGTGCTATGATTTCATTGGTATGGGTAGCTCCCCATTAGTAAACTCTCTCTGCCAATGCAGATCCATTCCGTGCTCTGCCCCTGATAGTTTTAGAGAGCTGCCTGCAGAACTAAGAGGTTAAGGGTTCACACAGCAGAACTTGAACCCAGGTTTTCCTGACTCTGAGGCAGGGTATTGCAGTGTCTCTAAACTTCCTCATTGACACTTTTCATTTTCACTTAAGAATACCATGTCCAGAGGGTGAAAATCTGACAGTAGTCCAAGGGGTCTGTTATGATGCACAGGGCCAGTTCACCTGTGATAAGGTATTTAATCATTGTAAGAGAGGAGGATTTTGTGCTCTGGGATTCTTTCAGAGCAGAAGGATAGCAACCTCCTATGCTCATGGCTCTCACACCTAGTGCTTTCCTCTAGCTACCTTCACTTTTTATAAACCCTCTCCCAAGAAGCAACAATGATCTGA
Source organism: Pseudocheirus occidentalis (assembly GCA_028646575.1). Taxonomy (NCBI): domain Eukaryota; kingdom Metazoa; phylum Chordata; class Mammalia; order Diprotodontia; family Pseudocheiridae; genus Pseudocheirus; species Pseudocheirus occidentalis. Next base: position 10,966 of record JAQQSW010015436.1, on the reverse strand, counting down.
CTGGTGAACACTAAGAAATGGAAAGAAAATCTGAGACTGTCCAGAGCTATGGAAATTAAGCCAGATGTTCTCTTTAGTGCCTAGTGCTCTCTCTGACAAGAGCAAACCTTCACAATCCAAACTCTATGAATGAGCTACTTAAGAACCTGGGGACTGGGGCTAACCATGAGGTACCAGTGTGGAATGACAAATATGATGGATTTGGAGTACTCTGACATCCACAAGCATTAGTGGGGGGAGGTGTCTGAATGACACTGAAGAGGAAACACAATTAAAATCACCAGCAAGGCTATAATATGGTACAGGGAACATGAGAATAGGAAACCCAGATTCTAAAGTAGCTACAGACTCGATGCCTGCAAAAGATCTTTTTGTTGTCAGTTCAGAAATCACAGACACAGAATTACACACTGAATGTTGGAGTTGGGAGAGGTCTGAGAAATCATCTAGTTCAATCTCTTCATTTTTTAGAGATGGAAAAAGAGGGAGGTTGTGACTGGTCTTAATGCTACATAGTGCACAAGTGGCAGAGCGGAAACCCAGACTCAGACCTTTTAATTGAAGTTTTGATGACTTTAGATCACTTTCAATGCTCTCTCTCACTAATCCCAACTCTAGATCATTCACATACAAAGTACAGTAAAGGAAGGCTGGCAGGGGGTGGATCCTGAAAAAAAAAAAAACAACAGTGGCACCCAGGCTGGAGTGCAGAGAGATTACGCAAGAGACACTGGTGGTGACAACCTCTCTTGTTCCTCAGTGGCTGCCCCCTCAGTCATACAGGATGAGGGGCAAGTCTGAAGCTCTGCTTTGGAGATTCAACCCAAATGGTGAGTTGGCTAGTCCCTGACCAAACACTATACTGTTCACCAAGGAAACCTCCCCTAGTAACCAGGATTACACATCAGCCTCAAAACCTCTGGAAAGCATTAGTCACTCAGAACCATTCTAGCCTAAAAAAAAAAAAAAAAGGCAGGTCATGAAAATGACCAAGTCAGAGATGTCTTGTTCTATTTATGAATTGGAAAGAATCCTCCTGAAGGAAGGAAGCTCCAGCTTTTTCACTTCCAACACTGGTAGGCTTGGACTAGATCAAGGATTTTTAGCCTTATTTGTGCCATGGACCCTCTCAACGACTTGTTAAGTTTACAGACTCTTTCTCAGAATAATGCGTTTAAATGCATAAAATAAAGCACACAGGATTAAAAAAGAAATGAACTATACTGAGATATAGTTATAAAAATATTAATAAAGGAAGGTTCGCCAATCCCAGTTTGAAAATCCCCGAACTAAGCAATTTTGAAGATCCCTTCCAGTTGTAAATTCTGCAGTCTTAGGAGTAGAAGTTCGTCAGAAATAGTCATCTTACATATATGTGTTAGAAACAAGGATTCTGTGATAGGGAGGTCTTAAAAATTTTCCTTAGATCAATTTTTATTTGATAATTATTTAATATTACATTATGGGAAAATATATCACACAAATATAAACCTTTCCTAGCATATATTATTTTTCATAATATCACACGGTCAAAAGAAAACTAAAGAAATGATGTGGTCTAATTTTAAGGAGATAAGGGTTTTTACCAATAGGTAGTCTATTATTAGTAATACTTTAATGTAATAATTTTCATACAAGGATCAAAGTATATTAATTTAAATTCATAATTTAAAACACCTAATGAAATTTAAAAATACCACTTTATATTTTGGAAAAATTTCAAAATCATATGCACACATTTCACATAATTTAATTTAGTGCTGTTTTGTTCTGCTTATTTTACTTAATACATATTTATTTACTTAGAATCACAGAATAGACCTCAAAAAAACCTATTAAGTCCAATCTATAATGAGTAAGAACACCCTCTCCCACAGACCTTCTGTGAAAGAGAATTCACTATCTGCGGAGGCATTCCAATTCACTCTTTAAATAACTTTGATTGAGGAAATTTGTCTTTATACCGAAATGAAATCTGTCTGTCAACCATGGCAATCCATTTTTCTTACTTCTGCCTTTTGGGGCCAACAAGCAGGTTAAGTCTTTTCCCCTATTCTCCATGGCTGGACTCCAAATAATTGAAGATGACTATCATGACCTCCCAAGTCTTTTCTACTTCTTCTTGAACGTGGCACTGTAAGGTTGCTTTAATGTTCATTTCTCTAACTGCAAGGAGGCCTGTCTATTTTTGAAAGTGATCATTTACTGCCTTGTTCCTTGTATGTACACCACTCATCTTCTTGGAGCACTCCTCAAACAGAATCTGGGTACTGACCTTATGTTTCAGTACTTCATATATTTTGGACAGTTTGCTTTTATCAGTTATATTTGAAACACATATTTTACCTATTCTGTTTTTTTCTTTTAAAGACTCAGTTTATTACATTTTTTTGTACAGAGTTAAAATTTTTTTTAATCACTTGAAGTCTTTTAGATTGCCTCTGATTACATCTTCTACTGTTTTCAATAGTCAGTCATTTTTCTCCCCTCCTCAGATGGGATAAGTATATTTTTCCATTTTTTTCTAGTTTTCTTTTAAAATGTTTAACTCTTTTTCATATCTGGAATCTATTGCAATATACAGTATGGGCTATGGCTCCAAATTAACTCTTACACATACAATTATCCAGATGTTTCAACAACATTTATTAAATAGGGCTTCTTTTCACAAATGTTGCTACTTTTCACTTGTCATCAATTGAATTCTTATAGTAGTTTTATTACTTATATGTCTATTTAATCACTTTTTTCTGTTTTCAACTGAAACCCCTATGTTTTTGGATAACTATAGCTTTGTAACAGGTTTTAAAATCTGGTAGGAAAGGTCTATATCTGACATTACTGCTGGTCCTTTATTTTTTTTTTCAGGTAAACTTCCTTAATAATTGGTCAAGTTCTAGAACACATCCTGGGGTCTGTATATTAACTTAGGTCTGTATATTAACTCATTACTATCAGCTTTACTCTATTTAGTCAACTCAATCAGAAGAAGGCAAGTCATTTCTTTCCACTGAATCATGTCTCAATTTATTTCTTCTAAAAGAATTTTACTTTTTGTTGTGGAATGAATATCTTTATCTTGAGCTAAATTAATTTTTAAAAAAAATAAGGATTTTGTTTGGAGATTGTCATTGTGAGTGGCACCGGAGTAGCTTTTGGCTGTGTGATTCCAGTATGTGGTGTATTTTATTTTTGTGGATTTACTGTATATCCTGCAGCCCTGCTAAACTTCAGAAAGGTCTTCATTGACTTCCTTGGATGTTCTATGTATCAAATTACATAATTTACATGAAAAAAGTTTTATTTTATCCTTTTCTCTCTTTATGCTTTTTTGGACATCTAGGGAGAGAGATCCAGGACTGTACTGGGAGGCAAGCCTTCCAGGAATAAGGATATCATGGTCTTATTGTGCTCTGCTGTGATTAGAGCACTTCTGGAATACAGGGCTCAGTTTAGGGCACTGCATTTATGAATGATAGTGATAGTTGGAGAGTATATGGGAAAATCACTGAAGGACCCCAAGGTCACACCATATAAGGATCAGTTTTAATGTAGATTCTTACTTTGAAGAAGAAAAGATGCATGGAGGCTACCATAGCGCTTTTCAAATTTTTGAAGGATTTTTTTATGTGAAAGAAGAAAAATCATGTATCTGGATATCTGCTAGGAGGATGATTTCCATTAAAAAAGTAAAGCACCTGGTATGTTCCTTACTTGCACTATGGTATCATTTCAGCTCTCTGGAGATTGGGGAAGGAAAGATGCGAACTGATCGTTTGAACTTAGTTCTCATCTGCAAAGAGCAGGCTGATGACCTGATGGGAGAAAGTGAACATTCATAGTATTCAAAGAACTAAATGCTAGCTATAGTGGGTTATACACTGTAGATTTGGGGAAAAAAATTTCAAAATGTTCAGAGAAATTACAGGCATGACAATATGGCAAGAGACTATCAAAAACAAGGCAGGTCAAGAGTATGAGAAGTGCTCAAAACCAGAATTCTATCAATACAATCACAAACACTCCCACTGGGGTGGGGAAAAAAAAAGTAGGTTTCAAAAGAGACCTAGGGACAGGGACTCTGTGATTAACTCATTTTAAAAGCATGTGAACAACAGTTTCCTTGCTAAGAGAACATGAAACAGGGGATACAATACAGGGCTTATGGCCAAGTCACTTAGGTTTGCCCCTCCCTCATGCATAAAAATTAGCCACATGATTACGGGCAAGATCTAACCTTTCAGAGTCTCCTTTTCTGCAACCATAAAGTATAGATAATAATACAAATAAATAACTGCTTTCCAGGGTTGTTTTGAAATGCAAAGAAAATCTTAAAGTACTATGCAAACGTGAGCCATTCTTATAAAAGGAGATGTAGAAGAGAGCCAGCCAAAGCCAGGAAGAGCTAGGTTCAAGTTATGCCTAGAACACATATTAGCTGAGTGATCCCAGGCAAGTCACATAACCTCTAAGGAGCATCTAGGTAACTCCGTAAGATTATAAATTGCAAAGAAGATACCAGTCTTCATTGGAAGAGGGGAATTTCCTCACCCCACAGCTCACTATGCCAATGAAATCACAGATGTAGTCCTTATCTCTATATCTATGAACAAAATATAGAAAAAGTAGGGAGGCCTAAACAAAGACAAAAACAAAAAGTGTGGATGTGTAAAGAATAGTATCACAAAGACTAAAGCTACAATGTGCTGCCGTTTTCAACAAATGCAAAACAGATAAAAAGTAGTTTGGCTCAAAAAAAAAAAAAAGGAAGGGACAGGCCCACTGCTTGGGACATGTGGTGTAAGGTAAGCCAATAACAGAGAAAGCAGAACACCAAGGTCCTATTTTGCTTTGAAGGATCTTTTAACTTAACAATAAACACTTAGTCTACCTATAAAATAGAAAAGGGTAGAACAAATCTAGTTAAGGTGGGATGGAAGCTGAAAATACAAGAAGCAGCTCTTGGCTCACTGCAGTCACAAAAGTTTCTGGCCTGGGCTTTGCTGCTGACTAGCTGGGCGACTCAAGCAGCCTCTTTGAGTGTCATCCAGCATGAGGGGATGACAATGGCCCTTGTAGCAGCTATCTCACAAGGCTGTTGGGATAACATATACGGAAGCTTTCTGCAGATTAACTCACTGCACAGAATTTACAATGATGATGATGAGCTTTCTAGCAATGAGAGTGATCCCCAAAAGGCATTTGTTGGTTTTTGAGGTAGATTCCAAGTCAACCAAGATGAAGTTGCAGCAAACTACCTGTCAAAGGTATGATTATAATGGATGACAGTAATAAAACAGCTAGTATTTAGGTAGCACTTTAAAGTGTTTTACGTATGTGATCTTATCTGATGCTCCCAACATGCCAAAGTGGGGCTTCCTCCACTGGGCAGAAAGCGCTGAATTATTCCTAAGGCCCTTGACAACTGCAGGATTCTCTGGCTGTCTGACTATGCCTCTGAGTCTGGAGGTCCTCATAAAGAATCTTCTAGGACTTGGGGCCCAGAGCTTGGAGAATGGAATGGCAAGTAAGAGGATGAGGAGGTGCACCAAGCCCCGCGGGCAGCCACAGCAAGAGCACGCAATGCCTTCCCTGGCTGACACTGAGCCATTGAGGACTGCTCTTGTATCAGCTTTTAACTGGACGAACGCATGATCCAGAAATCACATCTCTGCATTCTGAAAGTTCATCAATGACCACTTTCTCAACAAATCCAAAAACCTTTTCTTTTAACATTCATGTTCCTTGAACCATTAATAACAGTGCCACTTTTTATCTTTGCATTGTGTTTGAAAGTGCTGTATTCATTTGATCCTGCCAACTACTCTGTGACTTAGGGAAGGCAGGGCGGTTACTATTATCTGCAGAGGAAACTGAGTCATCTTTCCAAAATCACATGGCTAATGAACTGCAGAACTGAGACTACAACTCAGAACTCCCAATTCCTAGTCTAGTCCCATCCCCATTCCCACCCCCGCCCCATTCTACCACTTTTATTTACAGGACTTTTAATCTGAGAATCTAAGAACTAAAAGGATCACAGATGTCCAACCTGTACCTTACAAAAAAAAAAAAACCTCCTCTAATATTCTACATAGCACAGGCCAAGCACTAATTCCTGGGACACTCCATTAGAGATCTTGACACTGGATGAACTTGGTCATTAGTGGCTACTTGGCTCTGGTTATTCAACCAGCTATGAAACCTTTTAACTGTAGAAGCATCTTGGTGCAATGTTAAGAGGACTAGATTTAGAGTCAACAGGCTTATGTGCAAATCTAAATGCTGTCACTCATACACCTGTATGATCTTGGTCTAATCACTTCTCTGGGCTTCAGTCTCCTTAATGAGGGGAGTGTGGGGTTGGGGTGAGGTGAATCAGGTGACCCCCCTCAGTCTTTTCAGCTCTAGATCCCACCCCCAAAGTGGCTGTTCAGCATCTGTTTGAAGACCTCTGGAGAAGAAACACATGCTGCTTTCTAACGGAGCCCGTTCCACTTGAAGATCCTTCTAATGGTTGGGAAGTATTTCCTTACATAAAGTCTAAGCTGCTTCTTTGTAATTTATGTAAATTACTTCTACTTTTGTCCTCTGAGTCCAAACAGAACAAATCAAATTCCTATTTTATGGGACAGTCCTTCAAAAACTTGAAGACAGATCATGACTCCAGTACAAGTTGTCTTCTCTAGGTAAAATGCCCTCAGTGTCTTCAGCTAGGCAGCTGGGCAGCATAGTGGACAGAGCACTGGTCCTGGAGTCAGGAAGACCTGAGTTCAAGTCTAGCCTCAGATACTTCTTATTTATGTGACCCTAGGCAAGTCACTTAAGTTCTGTCTGCCCCTGTTTCCTCATCTCTAAATGGAGAAAAAGCACTTACCCCCCCAGAGTCGTAAGGATAAAATGTCTGTCAAGTATGATATATATATGCACTTTAAAATACTAGTTACTATTAATGTCAATAATAATAATGATGATGATAACCCACGGCAAACCACGCTACCCTGCATGATCTTGAGGACTCGTATTATCCAGGTAGGCCTCCTGTGGAAACTGTTGAGCTTTTCAATACCATTCCTAAAATGTAATACCCAGACTTATTTAAGCCCAACCATGCCAAGAACTGAGCCACAATTCCCTTGATTTCTCTCCCCCAATTATTATGAAGTCATGAATATTAGTGACACTAATTTCTTAAGTCAGCAAAGAGGGATAAGGCTGCACCTTTCTGGCAGTGGGTGTTGAGATAGATTTCTTTATTGTTTTGCTTTGCAAGTCTGTCCCAAGTAAATATTTTGCTATTAAAAAAAGTGGTGCCCAGAACAGAACAGAACAGAACAGAACACTACAGATGTGTTCTGATAAGAGCAGAGTACAATGGGGCTGTCATTTCCCTAGCCATGGATACCATATCCCTCTTAATGTAACCTAATACTACATCTGGTTGCCGTATTATACTATTGATTCATGTTGACTCTTTCTACATTGTAGCTGCTTTGATATACATAGATAAGTTTTCTGTCTCCCCTTTCCCTTTCAATTTAAAGGATTTTAAATTAGATTTGCACAATTCCAGGTGAATACATTTCCCCCACTCCTTTTTAGGTTCTTTGGCTAAGAGCCTGTAATTTCTTTATTTTAAGCCAAATTCCAGAAAGCTAAATTCTGTTCTCAGATGCCACGTTCTTAACTAGTATTTATTTCCCAAACCTACCTTTCTTTTCTGAAGCACTTGTTTCCATTTGGTAGCAGTGAAGATATTATCACTTGCACATGGATTTATTTTCAGACTGATTTTCAGACCTGTTGAGACTCAGTATAGTATAGTGGGTAGAATACAAGATTTTTTGTTTTTGAGACAGGAATACCTGGATTTGAATAATAATTTGAATAGTCTTGTTAATAACAAGACTACATTTATCCACATTTAAATCTGATCTCATTAAACACAATGTTCTAGTTTGTCAAGATCTTTGTGGACCCTATCTCTGTCATCTAACATGGTAGCAACACCTCCTAGGTTTGGGTCACCTACAAATTTGATAAGCATTCCATTGATGCCTTTATCTAAGTCATTCCTAAAAATATTTATTTTTATTCATTTATTTTTTTTTACTAAAAATATTTAACAGGACTAACATTCCTCTAACACCCTTTTTCCAGGTCAGGCTGACATTAAACTGCTAATGACTACTTTTTAGGTCTGGCTAATGAAGCAAATTCACATCATTTTCTCCTTGGTCCTCAGACTACTGGGGGTGGTTTTTAAGTAGACACTGATGAAAATATTGCTTTTCTGCTTGCTAATTTTCCCCTCATCATTTTCATATCCTGTTCCTTTACAATGTGGTATATCCTTTCAAGAATCTCAGTCCAGTCTTAGGTCCCATCCTGCGAAGTCGCAGGGATTCGTGTGAGATCAGATTTGCCCCCTCGCATTAGAGCATCTCGTTCTTTTCGCTTTGCTTGTGGTCCGTACTATGTACATTTGCACACAGATGTCTTGGTCTATGCATTTTATGGTTAGCTCCTTTCCTAGGTTTTGTACACTATGCATTTCAGGGTGATTCTACTCGTAGGCTTCTTGCTACATTTTAGCTGCTCTTTGGTGGACATACATAATTTTCTTTCTCCCTTTTCCCTTTCAATTAAAAGGATTTAAAACTAACTTTTCACGATTCCAGGTGAATACATTCCCCCCACCTCTTTTTAGATTCCTCGGACAGGAGCCTGTCATTTCTTTATTTTAAGGCAATTTCCATAAAGCTGACTTCTGTTCTCAGATGCCACGTTCTTAACTAGTATTTCCCAAACCTGCCTTTCTTTTCTGAAACACTTGTTTTCATTCGGTAGCAATCAATATTATCACCTGCAACCATGAGGCCTTCTGTTTTTAACACAAGACTACACCATCTTTATTGAAATTCTCTCCCATTTAATTCTTCTGTTTTTTCAACATAACTCCCACTAGTCTTCTGTATTCTTTGCTACCTCCCTTTCCTTTAGTAAAGTGATCCTGTTTCCTGGCTGAACTATCCCATCTTGCTAATCACTTTAAAATGTATACTACTCCATATCCAGTCCCATATCTTATAGAAACATCTCTCTTTGGATATCTGTGGTTACCTTAAACTCAAGACATCTAAACAAACCTATCATTTTACTCACAAGTCAGTTCCAGTTCTAATTTTTAGCTTCTTCAATGGTTATTCTATTCCCTCTATCACTGAAGTTTTCCTTTTCTTTTTTCTTTCTTTGTTTCTTTGTTTCTTTCTTTGCTTTTTGGAGGGGGAGGGCAAAGCAGTTGGGGTTAATGACTTGCCCAAGGTCACATGGCTGGTTTCTGTTAAGTGTCTGAGGCCAAATTTGAACTCAACTACTCCTGACTCCAGAGTCAGTGCTCTATTCACTGAGCCACCTAGCCATCCAAAGGTTTTCCTTTCTTAACCAATCATTTATTAAGTTTTAGTGAGTCTTCCTTCAAGGTTTCATTATTCACAAGCATTCTTTACTTTAAATTACCAGAACCATCTCCCTTTGTCAAGTTTTTATCATTTCATTCCTGAACAACTTCTAACAGGTAGAAGTTGGTCTCTTCTGCCTGATCTCCTCTCACCCACCTTCTGTACCTTCCACTAGTTTATCTTGTATGCCACTACCTGATTAATTTGATTAAAACACTAATTTTCATCATGTAACTTTCCTATTCAAAAGCCTTCCAAAGACGTCATACTTTGATGGAGAGAGTTCTAAAACCTCTGTCTGGTATTCAAAGTTCTCCTTAATGTGGTCTCATTCTACTAATAAACCACTAACTCTGGTAGAGTGGGAAGAACACTAGAATTTGAGTTATGGATTTTTTAGTTTAAATCTTAGCTTTTCCAAGAACTAGCTCTGTGACCTTGGGCAAGACACTTTATCTCTGGGTCTCAATTTCATCACCTGAAAATAAGGAAGTCAGATTGAGTCAGACTCAGTGACCTTTAAGGACCTTTCCAGTTCTGTAATTCTCAGACCCTTGTGCCTACTTTACTTTATCTCCCACAACTCAACAACCGAGTCCCTCCAGTCAGGCTGCTCTCATCACCATTCCCCAAACATACTCAATGTCGACTCTAATTTTATTTTTCTTGGCTAAGATTACCTCTCCTGTCAATGAGGTCCAACCTTCAATGAAGCACCGTGTGTCTATGGCGCCTCCCTCATGGCCACTGATGGCTCGGATTCTGAACTCCTCTAGCAAACACTGCCCCAATCACCCTTTTCCAGTCATATTTCTCTCTCTCCCAGTCCCCCATGGACTTTTCTAAATCTTATACAAGTTTACAAGTGATTCCTACAGACAGAAATCTGCAGTCCAGAAATGCCTTTCCCTGAATTATTTGGATCTAGTCCACAGGGCTGTTAAGGGGAAAATACTTTGTAAATCTTACATTGCTATCTAAATATGAGTTATTACGGTTACAGAAAGGATAATTCACCTAGGGCTAGATCTGTGCATGCTAAATGGGGAAGAAATTTATGTTTGTCTTCTTTCTTTTTATATCATATTGTCCTGGATTCCAGATCCTCAAACTCTGGCTAAGCATGGGTTAAAGAAGCAATCTGAGGGGCAGCTAGGTGGCACAGTGAATAGAGCACTGGCCCTGAAGTCAGGAGTACCTGAGTTCAAATCCGGCCTCAGACACTTAACACAAAAAAACTAGCCGTGTGACCTTGGGCAAGTCACTTAACCCCAACTGCCCTCCAAAAAAAAAAAGCAAAAAAAAAAAAAAGAAGCAATCTGAGGCTAGCCTGCTAATCTAATTATCATCTGGAATATGGTTTTTCTTTTTAAATAGAAAAATATGTTATATTTCTAAAAACAGACTTACCACCTTGAAACAAAACTTATTAGATGGAGGCTGCCTGAACTGTAAATTTTTGTCATTACAAATTGACCTTTTGATTATTTATTCCAATATAGTCT
>JAQQSW010015435.1:0-11888 GCA_028646575.1 Pseudocheirus occidentalis | reverse complement strand
TGATTATTCAGCATTAAAACAAATTTTAAAATAAAGTTATTTAAAATGTTGAATGCCTTAAAGCAAGGGTGGGGAACCTATACCCTCAAGGGAACGTGTGGCCTTGTAGATCCACAAGTGTGGCCCTTTAACTGAAGCCAAACTTCACAGAATAAATTCCCTTAATAAAAAGATTTGTTCTGTAAAACTTGAACTCAGTCAAAAAGCTGCACCCAAAAACCTAGAAGGTCACATATGACCTTGAGGCCACAGGTTCCCCACCTTTGCTTTAAAGAAAGAAAAAAGGAAACAGGAATTCATTAAAAACGTCTACTATGAGTCAGGTAATCTGCTAAATGCTTTACATTTAATCCTCGCCACAAACTTGGGAAATGGGCATCATTAAAGAAAGTACAGGAGACAGAGATTAGGTGATTTGCTTAGGCTCACATAGCTAGCAATTGTCAGAGGCTGAATTTGAACTCAGATCATCCTGACTCTAGGTTCAGCACTTTATCCAATGTGCCGACTAATTGTATGTGATGATATATTGGGTGGGGGGATTTTTTTTTTTTTAGAATTGGTCAGAGTGATTTATCAAAAGACAAAATGAATGACCACATTGGAATACCTTATAATAGTCTGACCCATAATTCATGTTCTTTATGGAAGACTAAATAAATACAATATATGAATTTTCTGATGTTTTTTGAAAGACTCAAGAACATAAAATGAAAATGCTATAATATAACCTTTATTGGAGATTAACATTAATGTTAATTAATTAATTAAATTAATTTTTTTTAATGACTGGCAGCCTTAAGGATTATAAAACCTCTATAAGAATTAAAAGACCTTCAATGTGCAACTTCCATTAAAGATAAGAGGGTTGAGGGGAGCAGAGAAACAGTACTGAAAATAAGGAGATGGTACTCCTCTTTTTGTATTTTTCTTTCAAACTTTAGTTTTCCTATCTCTAAAAAGAAATACAGCTTCAGTCATCTGCTAGTTGCATTACCTTGGGCAAGTTACTTACCTTTTGCCTCAATTTCCTCAGCTGTAAAATGGGAATAATAACAGCACCTCACAGGGATGCCGTGAGGATCAAATGAGATAACGTTGGTCAAGGGCTTAGCACACAGTGGGTACTGTATAAACTTATTTCCTCCCCTCTCCACCATTGTAACGAGCCCTATCCATTAATTAGACTGTTAGTTCCATAAAAATAGGGACTATTTTTTGCCTTTCTTTGAATCCCCAACACTTAGCACAGTGCCTGGCTCATAATAGACTTAAAACAACTGTTTGCTTCTATTTTACTTTCAGTTCCAAATTTCCTCCGTCCCCATCGATGGATTCAGAGTACAAACAAGTATTTTTTTCCGCTTCATTTCTGGGGGAGACAATTATAGTAGACTCTTAATAAATGCTTGTTAATCCTTCCTCAGACACTTACTGGTTGTGTAACCCCTGGCAAGTCACTTAAACTCAATGAGCCTCAGTTTTCTCATCTGTGAAATGAGCATAATAATGGTACCTCTGTCACAGGGTTGTGAGCATCAAAGGAGAAAACATATTCAAAGGCCTCTGCACACTTTAAAGCATTATATAAATATTACTTATTATTATTATTATTTAGAGCACTTAGAAAAACTTGCTAATATCATTTTCACTGTAAACTTTTCATCACACAGAGCTGCGTGACATAGTTGTAACAGAAAAATTTAAAGTGATGTGTTGCAGTTCTGGGGAAATGAATCACTTGGTACAAATGCAAAATTGATGGTAAAGAATAAGAAAGTAGGAGCAGAGGCGTCATCAACGCACTTCCAGATGAGCCTCTCAATTCCCTTACTTATCCAAGGCAACTTGGACTTTGCTATGGGGCTAGCTTCCTGGAAGAAGAGGTGAGAGAGGAGACAGGGGCTCCCAAGGCAGAAGGAGGAAGACATGAAGCATCACCTTGAGAATGGCTGCATTGTAGTGTGTTTGCAGTGTTAGCATTTTGCTTCTTAATCACATCTAACATACTTCTCACTTTGCTTGGCTTTTTTCTTGCAGATGAAGGTTCAGGCAAACATCAATGTTACAGTAAGTATCTCGTTTCTTTTTTAATTAACCGAAAGGGAAGTTGGAAGATAGTTTCTTAGCAATAAATCAAACGTACATGAATTGGCCTAGAAATACAAAAGCCTTCTATTTTGCTATTTATCCGGGGAATGTCAGAGTTCGGGTTCAAAATAAGGTCTCCTTGACTACTCATGCATTTCTATTGAACTGTGAAATGAGGTGACCAGGAAATGTAAAGAGTCCTTCAATCTTGAGCACTTGCCCAAAGAGCTGAGCCTACATCTTTTTGGGGGGAGTGGAGGGGTGAGGTGGGGGTGGTAAATAGAGAGTAAATCTAAGTAATTCAAGGTCCACTGAGAAAGAATGCTAACCACTTAATTTAATACATTTACCATTATCTGTAGTGAGCCAGTTATTGCAGAAGGTCATAATTGGAAAAAAACCCTAACATACTCAATTTTTTCTTAATTATCCAGAAAAAAAATTATGTAGGACATACTCTATAATATGTATTGTATCTTCTGTTTATAATTGGGGACAGCATGAGAAGAACTACTTCACATAAGTTGGAAAAACTATTTGAAAATCTCTTGGATTTTGAACTTGAAAACAAAAGATTGTTGGCCTGGTTCTCCCCCTCGGTAGTAAGGTAGACAGTGGATGCTGTTGAAAAACCATAGATACATGTTTGCTATTAGAATTCTTCCAGAGCTCCAGACAGGGCATGAAAGGAGAAATCACTTCCTTCCATAATGCAAGAAGGTATAAGAGGTGAGAAAATATAGTGGAGCCAATATTGGACTTAGCTTCAGGAAGTTTAGATTTCTGGTTTATTAGGAACAGTATTGGGTTAGGAGTCAAGAGTTCTGGGTTTGAATGTGGCCTCTGATTTGCTCACTAGCAAAGTGACCAACTTCTCTGAACCTTATTTCCCTAACAGAGATTGTAATTCTGGAAATACTTACTTCAAATGGTTGCTCTAAATAAAAGTACTTTGCAAATCATAAAATGTTGTTATTTTACTCCTGACTCTGCCACTAACTAGTTCTATGACATAGAATAAAACAATCAAGTAACATTTTTAAGTGTCTAGTATGACCCTAATATACACCAAGCTCTGTGCTAAGTCACCTAAACTCTCTGATCCTTAGTTTCCTTATCCGACAATGACTGGGTTATTTTCTTCATTTCTAAAATGAGTTTTGATGAAGTGAGGAATTACTTTGATGTTAACATACATGTTTTTTTTTTAAAAGGACAATTAACAAGGTCAGTTTAATAAACACTGGTTGAGTACCTACTATGTACAAAGGACTGAGCATGTAAAGATAGAAACAAAACAGTCCCTGAAAGGAATTTCTGTTTTACTGAGGGAAAATAACATGCATATCAGTAAATGTATGCAAACGATAAGTAGAGAAAATACAAAGTGATTTTGAGGTGATTGGGAGGTAATAGGGAGTGTCACTGGGGAGACCAGGAAAGGTCTCCTGTAGGAGATGACACTTGTGATTCTGAGGTGATGAAGGGGCATATTCTAAGGAGAGAGGAGCAGCCTGGGTAAAGGCAGGGGATGGGAAATGGAATGTTTTGGATAATATACAGGAGGCCAGTCTGACTAGAATGTAGAGTGCTTAAATGATAGTAAGATGAGATTAGCTTGAAAAGATAGATTAGAGCAGGGGTGTCTAGGTCCTCAGGTGCAGTCCTTTGACTGAATCCAAACTTCACAGAACAAATCCCCTTAATTAAAGGATATGTTCTGTGAAACTTGGACTCAGTCTAAAGGGCACACCTGAGGACCTATAGGGTCATATGTGGCCTTGAGGCTGCAGGTTCCCCACTTCTGGGTTAGAACCAAATTGTGAATGGCTTTAAATAACAATAGCTAGAAGTCAGATAGTACTTTAAAGTTTGCAAAGTGCTTTTATATATGTTAACTCATTTTATCCTCACAATAACCCTTTGAGGTAGGTAATATTACAGATTTTACAGATGAGGAAACTGAGGCACAGAGAGATTAAAATGGCTTACCCAAGGTCACATAGCTATTAAATGTCTGAAGCAAAAAAGCCTAGAGATTTTCTTCGTTCCAAGTCTTGTGCTCTATCCACTCTGAGGCTGAAAATGTGTTTTGTAGAGGTAGGCAATAGAAAGTCACTGAATCTTCTTGGGCAAAAGGATGGCAGGAGTAATATAAGTTCAGCTTACAGCAAAGACTATAATTTATGTTGAGAGAATGTAGATGGATTCGGTCACCTTAGCCTTGTAGATTTTGCAGTTATATTATGCCCAGATGTAGAATCAAATTATTGTTCATCTGTAGTAACTGACAGAGTCCACGAAATAAACTTTCTGGAATTTGTAATACTACATTGAATGCATCAAAATAAAAGGAAGAGAAGAAAAAAGAGGAAGAAGAGGAGAAAGAGGCAGAAGCCACAGCAGGAGAAAAAGATTCAATCAATCAATTAATGAATATTTATTAAATGCAAATACAAAATACAAAAAGAGACAGAAGCCAGTCCCTGCTTTCAAGGAGCTTACAGTCTAATGGGAAAGACAACATGCAAACAAATATATACAAAGCAAGTAATATACAGGATAAATAGAAATCTCAGAAGGAAAGAAGTAGAATTAAGAAGGCTTGAAAAAGATTGCCTATAAAAGTTGGGACTAAAGGAAAGTCAGTAGGTACAGACAGTTGAGAAGAAAGAACATTCCAGGCATGGGGGACACTCAGAGAAAATGATCAGAGAGACAGAATGTCTTGTTCATGAAATAGCCAGAAGGCCAGTGGCACTGGATCAAAGAGTACATGGCAGGAAATAAAGCGTAAGACTGGAAAAGGTAGGAGGGAGTTAGGTTATGAAGAACTTTGAATGGCAAACAGCATTTTGTATTTGTAATCCTGGAGGTGATAGGGAGCCAATGGAGTTTTACTGAGTAGGGGTGGGGGTGCATGTGGGGTGGGGGTAGGGGTGATATAGAAAGTCCTTTGCTCTAGGAAAATCACTGGTTGGTTGAATGGAGTATGTGTTGGAATGGGGAGAGAAATGAGACAATCAGACCCAGTAGAAGGCTACTGAAATAGCCAGATGTGCAAGTGATGAGTCTGCACTAGAAGGGTGGCTGTGTCAGAGGAGACAAGGGGGTGTATTTGACAGACTTTGCAAAGGTGAAATCAACAAGCCTTGACAACAGATTGGATGGGGGGAGGGGGGTAAAGATAGTGAAGTCCAAGATCCAGGGAGGATGGTGTTGCTCTCTATAGTAATAGGGAAGTTACAAGGCTTTGGAAAGGAGGGGGAAAGATAATAACTTCTGGTTTGGACTTAAGACGTTTACTGGATATCCAGTTTGAGATGTCTAAAAGGTAGTTGGAGATGTGAGATTAGAAACCAGTAGAGAGGTTGGGGCAGGATACAGAACAATGTGAAGTTTGGATTCAGTCAAAGGGCCTCACTTGAAAAACTAGAGTTCTATATGTGGTTTTGAGGCTACAGGTTCCTCACCCCTGGTCTAGGTCATGAGGTTATAGGGCTTGCACCAGGTTAACAGCAATGTGAATGGAAAGAAGATATATGGGAGAGATTTGTAGAGGTAGAAACACCAAGAGTTAGCAACAAATTGGATATGTAGGGTGAGTAATAAGGAGTAGTCAAATATAACACAAAGGTGAGAACATTGGATCACAGAGAGGATGGTAATGCCCTTGACAGTAATAGGTAAGTATGGAAAAAGGAAGGATTTAGGGGGAAGATAATGAGTTCTGCTTTGGACATGTTAAGTATGAGATGTTGGAAAGTACCCAAGGTCATACAGACTGTTAATGGCAGGATTGAGACCTAAACCTTCATCTTCATATCCTTCATCAACTCGTTGGTCTTTCCATTGGACAGTGTTGCTTTGCTTTAGGATTCTCTTTTTAAAATATACATTATATTCACTTTCACTGAGATGTCAGTGACCTTTCAGAGCCTCATTCTTCCACAGAGAAAGGAGTTTGACATAAGAGTGCCAGGTCGGGTGGTAAGTGGAAGGAAAGGATGGAGAAACGGGACATAAACGATAACTGAAGACAAACCCTGAGATAATTGTTATCTGCTTTTGGAACCTAGGTGATTTAGGAAGGGGAAGAGCAGGAGATATTTGTTAGAGATCAAAGGGGGAGGATGACAGAGAAAAGAAAGAGAAGGTAGAACAAAGCAGTGGTTTCAAAGGATGGAATCAATTCATTGATAAGAAGGAAAGAAAAATGTGGTATGGAACTGGACTTGGAATCCAGAGCTGCTGCCCCTTCCCTCCATATTCAAACAGTTGCAGAGTCTTGTTGATTTTATCTCCACTATAAATTCATGTACCCACCCCCTTTCTTCAGCTCACATGGCCAACCACCTCCTACAGGTTCTCATTGCTACTTACCTAGACTTTTGTAATTGCATCCTTTTTGATCTCCTTCCTTCACTCTTTTCTTTGGCTCATCGTGCATATACTTGCCAAACTTACCTTACTAAGGCACAGACATAACTGTATCTTCTCTCCTCAAAAGCCTTCTATAGATCCCTATTCCTTTATGATAAAATGTAAACTCTCTGCCTGGTATTTAAGGCCTTAAATAATCTAACACTGCAGCTAGGTGGAATAATAGATAGAGCACTAGGTCTAGAGTCGGGAAGGTCTAAGTTCAAATCCAGCCTCAGACACTTAGTAGTTATGTGGCCCTGAGCAAGTTACTTAACCCTGTTTGCCTCAGTTTCCTCATCTGTAAAATGAGCTGGAGAAAGAAATGGCAAATCACCCCAGTATCTTTGCCAAGAAAATCTCAAATGGGGTCACAAAGAATCAGACACCACAGAAATGGCTGAACAACAACAATGAAATAATCTAATACTCACCTACCATTCCAGCCTTTTTTCACATTATTCCCCTCTATACACTGTTCACTCCAGCAAACCTAAGCTACTAGTTGTTCCCTAAACTGAACCTTCAATCTCCTACTTCTGGGTACTTGCAGGTGTGGTCTCCCATCCCTGGAATACCACCCCACCTCATCTCTGCCTTTCAGAATCTTTATCCTCCTCCAATGCTAAACTCAGCTGCTCCTCCCTTGTGAAACGTTCTCTGACCTCTCCACCCCAGTACTGTTTCCTTTCTCTAATATTCATAAAACATCTGATTTAGTCAGGAATAGGCAGCTAGGAGGCACAGTGGATAGAGTGCTGGGCCTAGACTCGGGAAGACCTGAGTTCAAATCCAGCCTTAGACACACTTCTGTAAAGGGACAGGGACAGAGTAGAGAATAGAACAAGGGGAAGTGGGGCAGGATAGGTAAGAGACATATAATCAGTCTCTCACAATATGTCCACTGTGGAGATGTCCTGCGTAATTACACATGTACCGTCTGTATTGAATTGCTTGTCCTTCCAGCAGGGGTGGATGACGAGAGAGAAAGGGAAAGAATCTAGAATTTAAAGTTCTATAATCAAATGTTAAAAAACATATATGTAATTATTATTAAATACATGCAACTGGGAATTAAAATATACAGGCACTGGGGTAGGGAGACCCTCCCTGCCCTACCAGAAAGTTAGAGGGGCGATGGAGAAGGACATAGAAGAGAGCAGATTGGAGGAGGGGCTTTTCAGTGGGATCACTGTTTAGGGGTTGTGGGTAGGGGAAAGATGGGGAGAAAATTTGTAACTCAAAATCTCATGGAAATGAATGATGTAACCAAGAAAGTAAATAAAATAATTCGTCAAATCCATCCTTAGACACTTATTAGCTGTGTGACCTTGAACATGTCACTTAATTTCTATTTGCCTCAGTTTCCTAATATGTAAAATGAGAATGATAATAATAGGACCTATATCCTAGAGTACTGGTGAGGATAAATAATTATAGTAAGTGCTATATAAGTGTTGTTATTATTATAACTATATAATTCACATAAACAAAAGCTCTTTGGGGTCTTTCACAATTTTTAAGGGTGTCAAGAGGGTACTGAGTCCAGAGAGCTTGACATGTGATATGTAAGATGAGGTTGTTAAGCTAAAAAAAAACCTTGCTCCTCTCCTAGGACACTTCTTGGATTACAGGATGTGATTACCTCCCTCAGCTAAAACGAATTGTTGCTGTCACAGAAAGAACCATCATCATCTGGGATTATAAAGCACAAGGGAGTAGCCAGGTATTGTGCCAAGAAAGGTTCAGGGGCATGAGCCCATTTTAGTTAGTAATATTGGTAAGCGGGCACTTACTCTCCCCCCAGCTATATTTAAGCCATTTTGGAAGAAGAGACATCGGTCCTTTCTGTCACTTAATAGTGTCTAAATGTTCTGACACTGTGTTTTTTACATTTTACTTTGAAAATTATTTTTAAACCATACAGCATTTTCTTGAGTAAGAATATCATTAGAATCAGTTGCCTAAATTTGGTAGCAAATACAGTGAGCAGTGGGTAGGGAAGAAATACTTCCAACTCCTTCAACCGTTGTAGGGTCATTATTGCCCTTTTACTATGTGCCTACGAGGGCACTGACGGCTGCCATAGGGGGTTCTGGAGGAGCACAAGAAGCTGTCCCATTCTTTGGAGACCTGTGAGTTTATAATATAACTGTCCCTGTCAGAACTCACAGTCTGAAGGAGAAACCAGCAAAGAACAAGGCAATGGAGTAGTGTTGTGTTAATTGTGTAGCATAGACCATTTCGGTAATTGCAGCAGTGTGCTTGAGACGTGTGGGAGAGGTAGGACTTGAGTTGATATTCTTTTTGGTTTTTGCTTTTTGCGGGGTAGGGGAAGGCAGGACAGTTGGGGTTAAGTAACTTGCTCATGGTCACATGGCTAGTAATTGTTAAGTGTCTGAGGCCGAATTTGAATTCAGGTCCTCCCGACTCCAGGGCTGGTGTTCTATTCACTGTGCCACGTAGCCACCCCTTGAGTTGTTTTTCTTACAGGTTGGATGGGATACAGATACCATTTAACTCTAACACTTATGACCTTGTGACCTTGGGCAACTCCCCTTAATCTCTTTCATCTCATCTGTAAAATGAGTGGTTTGGAGTTGATGGCCTCTGAGATCTCTTCAAAGTGTAGATTAAACTGTTGGTCAGCCTTCCGGTGGGCCTATCTGATGTGAAGAAAGAATGTGGGAAAACGGCTTATTCTTTCTAGGTCAAGATTTTACAACATAACGGGTAACTAGTATTGACATTAACATTTTAAAGGGAAAAAAATTTTTTTAAGGCTAATCTGACTTCTTCCTGAACGTTGTGAACAGACATATCCTTGTGTCTGCCCAAATTATGGCCACCTAGCAAACCAGGTTTCCCTAGCTTTAATATATGAATACTTTTCTTGTTGAAAGTAATTACACAAAGAACAAGTCATTGATTTTCATTTTCTGGTTTACCCTCAGGCTTGTGTCAATGATGGTAGTAATGCCTGTCTCCCCTTGACATTCCCTTAGACATTCCCTTACCAAGTACAAGAGAACTCAGATCACAGCAATGTTTCAATATGCATAACAATGGGTCCTAACTGTTCTTTGTGACTACAAAAAAACTGGAACCCATGTGCCCAAAGAATGGAGAAGGGCTGAAAAAAATTATACTAATATCCATGTGATGGAAATTTGCTATAAGGAATGACCAATATAAAGAATCCAGAGAAACAATGGGACGATTTATATTAAATGATCCAGAGGGAAGTAACCATGACACATAATGACCATAAGTATGCAAATAAAGGCAACAAAGAGAGGCAGCAAAATTCAGATGAAATACAGTGAACTGATAAGCATTTATTGGTGGCGCAGTGGATATGGCTTTGGGCTTGGAGTCAAGAAGACCTGAGTCCAAATCTACCTCAGATATTTACTTGCTGTGTGAACCTAGGCAAGTCATTTAACCCTTCTTTGCCTCAGTTTCCTCATCTGTAAAATGAGAATAATAACAGTACCTACTGCCCAGGGTAGTTGTGAGGCTCAAATGAGATAATAATTATAAAATACAGTGCAAGCACTGTATAAATGTTAGCTCTTGTTACTATTATCATTATTATATTATTTACGATATACTACACATTGTACCAGGCGCTCAGACTCCAAAGACAAAAATTTAAGTTATCGCGTTCATGGAGGTTACATTGTTAGTACTATATAGCTAAAGTTAAAACACACACACACACACACACACACACACACACACACACACACACCCCTTTTCTGTTTATAGCGAATAATATGCTCTCATTTCCCTCATCTGTCTATCTGCCTCTCAAAGGGAGCTGTTTCGGTTTACCTATTTTTATCAAATCAAAGTTCATCAATCATTTCTTTAAAGTAATGTTTCAGATAGGCTACCAAGACAGGAGTCTGAGCAATAGAATTTTTTTTCTTTTTTTTTTTCTTTTTGCTTTTTGGAGGGCAGTTGGGGTTAAGTGACTTGCCCAAGGTCACACGGCTAGTTTTTGTGTTAAGTGACTGAGGACAGATTTGAACTCAGGTCCTCCTGATTCCCGGGCCGGTGCTCTATGTACTGCACCACCTAGCTGCCCCTGAGCAATAGAATTTTAAAAACATTTAGACATTAATGAAGAAAAATGAAGGACGGCACACAGAGCCTGCTAGGATCAAGCTCCTCACCTCCATGTGCTGTGTGCACTAACCTCACAGAGCACTATCTAAGCATGAGGCTGGCAAGTTGGAAGTTCGAGGGAAAGCAGAAAGGATGGTCATCATTTAGTATGAGAGAAGAATTCAATCTTCAAAATAATTAATTTGTTTGATGCACCAAGGGTCTGTGACTTCATCACTTTGGATGCTATCTCTACTGAGGAGTTTTGATGAAGTGAGGAAGTACTTTGTTGTTAATATACATATATTTTTTTTAAAGGGCAGTTACCAAGGTCAGTTCAATAAAACACTGGTTGAGTACCTACTATGACTTTTTGGGATCCAATTTGGGGTCTTCTTTGCAAAGACACTACAGGGATT
The DNA here is from genome assembly GCA_028646575.1 of Pseudocheirus occidentalis. Taxonomy (NCBI): domain Eukaryota; kingdom Metazoa; phylum Chordata; class Mammalia; order Diprotodontia; family Pseudocheiridae; genus Pseudocheirus; species Pseudocheirus occidentalis. The sequence goes on along the minus strand of JAQQSW010015435.1, from coordinate 843 downwards.
TTCCATTTCTTTTCCCAGCTCATTTTTCAGATGAGGAAACTGAGGTACACAGGGTTAAGTGACTTGCCCAGGATTGCACAGCTAGGAACTTAATCAGAGGATGGATTTAAACTCACTACAATGAACTTTGCTGATTCGAGGCCAGGTGCTCTATCCACTGTGTCACCTTGCTGCTTATAAATATAAATAGGTATAGCATAAATACAAATATAAAATGAATGAATGTAAATACATAAAAAATTGGGCCTGAATTGCATCTTAAAGAAAAGACTGGGGGGCCAGAGCCAAGATGGAGGCATGGAAGCAGGAAAACTCCACAGTTCCCCCCATAACCACCTCAAATAGCTATAAAATATGACTCTAAACAAATTTTAGAGCTCCAGAACCACAAAAGTATGGAGAAACAAGGCTTCAGCTGAAGGCAGCCCAACAGGTGGGACAAGAAGGGCTCATCACAGTGCACTGGGAGCCAAAACCAGCCTGGCCTGAAACCATGGCTTGGCCCTGGGGTGGCCAGGACAAGTCACGGCTGGAGCATTCAGGAGAGTGGATCACCAGCAGCTGTGGCAGTTTCCAGAATTATCAACCCATAAGAAACAAGGACAAAGTGAAAGGTCAGTGGAACTCGGCTAAATTTGGGGGAGAAAAGCAAGTCTGTCCATCTGCCCCCAGGGCAAGAAAGCAGCAGAAGCTGCAGCAGCCCTGCAGCTCCTGCCATGTGGCTGCTTCAGAGATTCTGGGCTACAGATTGCAGGGGGGCCAAGCGATCATACAGAGGCTAAGTTCTCCTGCCTTAAGCTGCCTGGATCAGGGTTGTGGTCTTGGATGGTTGTCCTAAGGTAC
>JAQQSW010015434.1:0-11888 GCA_028646575.1 Pseudocheirus occidentalis | reverse complement strand
TCCTTCTCCTCTTCCTTCCTACCACAAGAATTTCTGCCATTTTGAGTGACATCCTAGCCCTCTGGATGCTATCATCAAAGATTGTGCATCTGATTGCACAAGATATTTGTGTAAGAAAACAGTATCAAAAATGTAATGTGGGAACAATTAACTGTTCCTTTGATTCAAGGTCTTCTTGAAGCTTTCTAGGACCAGCACCTTTGGAGATCAAGCTCTTTATAAGTAGAAATCAGAAAATTGTTTTGGTTAGGAGCTTTGCATCTGAAAAAGAAAAAGAGCTATAGTAGGTCTAAGTGAACTGGAAACTGAATTAATCAATAGTGTAATAGGACAACAAAGTAAATTTTATCTTTGTCTGCCCTAAGAAATATACAGGACTGGTAAGGCATGGCACTATCTCTATAGGCTACCTGGTTCATAAGATATTTTATTATATATAAAAGTAATGCATGGGGGAGGGGAAGATTTTGCAGAGAGGCCAAGGGTAATTGAGGGAGGAAATTCATTATGAATTATATGTGTTTGAGGGGAATCAAAGAAGGCTTCAGGGGATGGTGTGTCTCTGATTTGTGTAGTAAATCATGAGCATGAATTCAGCCGGTAAAATGAAGGAGAAAAGACATTGTCAGAGATATGAACAGTGACCCTGCTGAATTCTCCCAACATTTCCCTTCAAATAACTTTAAAAAAAAGAATGGAACTCCTCAAATCAAAATGTAGATTGGCAGAGCCAGAAGAAGATCAGAGTACCAGCCTAAGACAACTTAGGAGGCCAGCAGAAGAAGTCTATGACATGGGGGTGGGAACTGGCCTGGAGCACAGCAGGAACACCAGTGGTAGAACCTGAAGGCAGATGCAACAGTAGCAATAATGGCAGCATCAGTTGCAGCTTTGGTAGCCCTCAATCCAAAGGTCGTAAAGGAGTCAGACAATTGACAAGAAGGAGATTGCAGGGGACCCTTTGCTGACACTGGATGTAACTGGTGCTAAGTGGCAATTCTATTGTTCATACCTAGTGCTGGATCACAGCTGCGCAGCAGAAAGGAGCACTTGCGATCACTCATAAGGGAGTAGAGGTCCTTGTCTCAGATATAAGGCAGAGAAAAGCACTAGTGTTTGTGGCTGCAGGAAAGTAGGAAACCTTGTCAGAGTTCCAGGACCAAGAAGAGTACTAGTGCTTGCAACTGCATGGCAGTAGGGACATGGGTAAATACCAGAGCAAAGACCAGGAGAGCAGTAACCTTACCTTTCCCCACATCACACCATCTTGGAAGTACCAAAAACCTATAGACCCCCAGAATTATCTCTGAAAACAGCAGCACAAACGAAAAAAGCCTGAAGCTTGGGATAGTCTCCCTATCCCCAGTCCCAGGAGCAAAGCTTAGCTTTAAGATAAAGTTCAAAGTCTCAAAAAAATAGACTGGGAAAAATGAGCAAACAACAACAAAAAGAAAGAACTTGACCTTTATAAAAAGTTACTACAGTGGCAGGAAAGACCCAGACATAAACTCAGAAGAAAACAACAACATGAAAACAACTACAAGCAAGGCCTCAGAAATAAGTGTTAATTGGATCCATGTCCAACAAGAATTCCAGAAGACATCAAAGAAAGCAATAAGAATAGTATAGAAAACCGGTGGGAAAAAGTGAGAGTGATGTAAGAAAATTATGAAAAGCTTATTAAAAGCTTGTTAAAAGAAGCAAAAAAAAAATACTGAAGAAAATGGCACATAAAATTAAAACAAAACAAAATGGAAGTGATCTAATGGTAAAAGAGGCACAAAAAAATCACCGGAGAAAATAATTACTTAAAAAGGAGAATTGGCCAAATGGAAAGAAGAGGTAAACTCAGTAAAGAAAATATTTCCTTAAAAATTGGAACTCTGGACGATAATGTCACCATGAGATTTAAAGAAACAATAAAATAAAATCAAAGAATGAAAAAAGAAGAAGAAAATGTGAAAGATCTCATCAGGAATACAACTGACCTGGCAAAACAGATCCAGGAGAGAAAATTTAAGAATTATTTGACTATCTGAAAGACATGATCAAAAAAGAGTATAGCCATCATATTTCAAGAAATTATCAAGGAAAATTGTCCCAATATCTTAGATCTAGAGGATAAAATAGAAATTAAATGAATTTGCTAATCACCTCATGAAAGAGATTCCAAAATGAAAAGTTCCAAGAATATTATAGTAAATTCCAGAGCTCCCAGGTCAAGGATAAAATATTGCAGTCAGGTAGAAAGAAAAAATTTAAATATCGTGAAATCGTAGACAAGATCATAAGATTTAGCAGATCCCAAGTTAAAGGACTGAAATGTCTAGAATATAATCATTCCAGAAGGCAAAGGAGCTAGAATTACAAGCAACAATCGCCCACTTAACAAAATTTAGTATAATCCTTCAGGATAAAAATGGGCATTTAATAAAGGACTGTCATGCATTCCTGAAGAAAAAAAAACAGAGCTGAAAAGAACATTTGACTTTCAAATACAAGATTCAAGAAAAGCATGAAAAAACATGAAAGAATAGTTATAAGGTTCTCAGTAAAGTTAAACTGTTTACATTCCCATAGGGAAAGATAAACAGGTAACTCCTAACAATTGTTTCATTATTAGGGCAATTAGAAGCAGACTTCATAGAGAGAGAGCATGTATGAGAATTGATTGTGTTGGAATTATCTCAAAAGAATGATGCAGTGAGAAAGAGGGATGCACTGTGAGAAGGGGGAAAGGAGAGGTAGAATGGAAAAAAAAAACTTTCTCACATTAAAAAAATACTCCAGAAAGAGCTTTTATGGTAGAAGAGGAAATGGGGGGGAGATAGTGGGCAAAGTTTAAATCTTACTAACATCAGAACTGGTTCAGAGGAAATAAATATATAGGTGCATGTATACGTATGTGTATCCATGTGTACCCATACATATATGTAGACTCATATAGATATGCATATGCATGTGTGTTGTGCATATACCCATGTGCACTTATACATGTTTGTGCATGTATGTGTGCATATACCTGTATATATAGACACACAGTTGGGTATAAAAATGTCTTATCCAAAATGAAAATAAGAGGGGCAGGAGATAAGGGATATGGGGGTGATAAAAAATGAGAGTATATTAAGAGAAGCAGTTATCAAAAGCAAGAGAGAGATAAGAAAAAATGGGATAGATGGAAATACTCAGCAGCCATAGCTTTACTTGTGAGTGTGATGAGCTCACCCATCAAACAAAAGTGGAAAGCAGAATGGATTAGAAATTAGAATCCACTAATATGCTGTTTGCAAGAGACACACTTTAAACAGAAAGATATATGCAGTTAATATAAAGAGCTGGAGCAGACTTCACTTGAAGTAAAATAATAAAACAAAACAAAAGTCCAGAGTAACAATTATGATCTCAGATAAAGCAAAAGCAAAAATAGACCTAATTGAAAGAGATAGAGAAATTAATATTTAAAAAAATTAATGATGACAAACTTCTCTTATGAAGGTCTCAGTTCTCAAATATATAGGGAACTGAGTCAAATTTATAAAAAAGAACAGCAATTCCCCCGCTCATAAATGGTCATAGAATAAGAATAGGGAGTTTTCAGAAGAAGAAACTGAAACTCATATTTTAAAATGTCTATATCACTATTGATTAGAGAAATGCAAATTAAAACAAATCTGAGATACTACCTCATACCTTTCAGAAATTACAAATATTTGAGAGGAAGCAGGAAAATAGGTTCATTAATGGATTGTTGGTGGAGCTGTGAACTAGATCAGTCATTATAGAGAAAAGTCTGGAACTAGGCCCAAAGGGCTAGAAAACTCTGCATATTCCGCTATTAGGTCTATACCCCAGAAGAGATGAAAGGAAAAAGACTTATATGTCTATCAGCTACATCTTTCTATACACATACACATATGCATAAATACATGCATACATACACATATCTCACAATACTTATTTGGTGGCTAAGAACTGAACATTGAGGGGATGTATATGCATTGGAGAATGACTGAAGTCATCAATGCATATAACTATGCTATGAGAAGTTATGAAGGGAGTGGTGTGAGGAAAAAACAAACAAACAGGGCAACACCTATCTAAGCCGATGCAAAGTGAAGAGAGAACCAGGAGAAAACTGTGCACCAAAACAGCCATATTGTGAAAATGATCAACTTTGAAACACTTGGCTACTCTGATCAATAAAATCATCTAAGACAATCCCAAAGGACTTATAATGAAAAATGCTATCTGCCTCCAGAGAAAGAACTGATGGAGTCGGAATACAGACCAAAGTATACTATTTTTTCTCTTGCTTTCTCTTCTTCCATCTATCCTTCCTTCCTTCCTTCCTTCCTTTTTTCCTTTCTTCCTTCCTTCCTTCCTTTTTAATTTTGCTTGAGGTTTTTTTCCAAAAAATGACTAATTTGGAAATGTTTTACACAATTACACATGTATAGCCTGTATCAGATTCCTTACCATTTCAGGGAAGAGGAAGATGTAGGAAGGATGGATAGAATTTGGGTTTTAGAACTTTTAAAAATACAATTTTATAAACTGAAATTTTAAAATTTTAAAATTGTTTTTACATTTAATTAGGGAAAATAAAATATTTTAAAAATAAAAATGTTAAATATGAATATATTTTTAAAATTTTAAATATACAGAAATTTTTAAAAATAATACTATATGAATAAAAACTTTTTAAAAAGAGTAATGGATTTGATTTTGGGCTCCACAGATTATACAAGACATGGTCAGGGGAGCAAAGGAAGAAAGGTCTCTCATTGGTAAAGAGCCTCAAGTCCATGTCAGATGAACTTTCTAAACTATAAAAGATCTAGCAACATCCAACTGGACCATGTGATTTGAAGAGTGCTCGTGTAGCATTCTCTGCTGCCCTTGGTGCTAGGGGTCCCATCAGTCACAGGACAGCCAAAGGCTGATCTTGTTGCCCCACTCTCCTTATTGCTACCCAACAAAACGGCTTCATTGTGTAACATTCAACTTGGGGGCTATAACATAGGTACAGATACGTAAACAGTTGACAATTTGAAGGGAAAGATTACACAAGATAACTGCGGGATCAAGGAGGACGTTGGGCAGGATATAGCATTGGAATGGATCTTTGAGAGGCTCTCTCTCAGCCTTAGTTTCTCTCCATATATAAAACAAAGATAAGTCTAGCACTGACTTCATGGGTTCTGTGTGTGTGTGTGTGTGTGTGTTTTAACTGAAATAACCAATGTGAAGCACATTGCAAACCTTAGAAATGTTGACCATTCTTATTATTTCACCCATGGGGATCAGGCTGTAGGAAAGTAAGGAGGCAAGGGCTGGCATATTGTTCTCAGAGAGCAGCTTCATAGATGAGTTTGCTTGAACACAAAGTCCACAGAAGGGAATAAAGTGAAATAAGTTTGGGAAAGCAGCCTGGAGCTTAATTGTATTTCATATTGTTGGTAATTTGGAACTGTTTCTGTGCAGTCAGTAACATGATGAGGCCTCTGCCCTAGTATGATGAATTTGGAAACTAAATGGGAGATAGATTGAAGAGGGAAGGCAGGAGGAGACGGGCCCAAAGTGCAGGTAAAGTGGTTGGACTTGGCAAGGGAAAGACCCATTTCTGTCAAAAACTAGAATAAAGGAGATAGGGATGGAGGGTGCCTTAGAAAGGTTTTAGATGCAGAGTAGGGGAGAAAGAGTTCAAGATGACTTCTTTTGTCTCAGCGAACTAGAAGACAGTCCTTTATTGAGAGAGAGGAAGAAGGGATGGTGTATGGGCTTTACAGAGAAAAGCAGTTTGGAATACCCACCATAGAGTATCATAAAGAATTATTGTGTAGCAGTAAAGCTCATCTGAGATTAATGAAATTTTCTAATGGATCCAGAAGGGATAGTTGCATGAGCTTCTTTAGCAGTGTTCATGAACAGAAGTGTAGGAATGAAAAAGGTAAATGGTAGTAGTGACCTGGGCTTTGGGCTTTCCATGACCATAGGCCAATGGACCAAGTGACTCAGGAGCAGAAATACTGCTGCCATCATCAACTAAAGAGTGAAAGCATGAAAGAAGAAAATGAGGCTTGGAGACAAGTGATGGGAACTGGAGAATGGCAGAGTTTGAGCAGCCGATTGTCACATATGTTCTGTTGGAAATTCCTTTTCCTTGAAGAGATTCAACTACCTGGCCACTGAAATCCCAGACCACTCTGTAATTCTGTGGCATGCTGGAGGCAAAGCTGAGTTGAGGAGCAGTGAGTGCATTGGTTCTTAGACTTTGAGGCTGCATTAGAACCCTGATCTGTTGGTCATTTCCCTAAAGCCTGTGCCCATAGGCTTTTTTCTGTTTTCCTTTTCTTTGTCAGGTAGAGTATCCTCAGGCAGTGTGATGCCGGAGTACTCAAATTCCCTGCCAGATTCCAGGACCCAGAATCAATCTGTCTAAAATAAGTAGATTAGGGAACCCCCTGTTGAATGAGGAAACACTTTGGTTAAATTAATGGAGTCCCTAAGGCTACCTGTGGGTTCCTCTAATGTCATTCAGAATCTTTGCTTTTGAAATACCCCAAGAGCCACAAGACTGAAGGGGGAGATTGGAAGCAGAGGATGGGGAGAGACCTTAATAAAAGGCTGCTCATGGGGAGTGCTGACTAGCATCTGAATTCACAATCTGCCTTTCTAATTAGCTTGAAATCGCTTCCTACTTTGAGAATAAGGTAGGAGGCTGAAGCTTAGCTTCTAAAAAAGGACCCTTTTCTTGGAATTCATTGGCCTGAGCTAGACATCTCATTATGAGCTACTGTTATTAATCCCCAGGCCCAGAAGCCTGGATGCTAATTCCAATTTTCCTGCAAATGTGGAATCCTAATTTCCATCCTCTGCTTCTGTAGAAGGAGCTCTGTAAGAACAAAGGGGTCGTTAGGAGAAGGAGTTTATAGTGAGTAACTTAACGTGCTGATACTTTCATCCCCAAAGAGTAAAGGATTTGGAAGGGTCCCATCTCCTCCCTGCCCTGTTATGGCAGCAGCCAACAGCCAACTTGACACCATGGAGCCCTCTGCTGGCCTATGTAGCATGTGACATGAACTTGATAGAAATGCCACCAGCTAATAATATCCCTGCTGGGCTGTCCTGAGTGGAGCTGTGGGTGTTACTACTAGCGAGCAACCGTTGAAAAGAGAGAAACAATCAAATATATGATATTAAGATTTTTTTAAAAGAGGCTTAGGAGCAACAGCAAGCCGTTTTCCAGTTACGTAACAGACACTGAATTCTATGCAGAAGGCACATTTTTATTGGAAAGAAATGGTGAGTCATGACTCTTTGCCCAGTTTTTATCTCTCCTGCAACAAGCCAAGAGAAAGGGAGCTACTGCTTCATTATTATTTTTATTGTATAAATCCAGAGCATGAGAGGACCAAGTTACATGAAGCAATTAATTTTGCATCATATTTTTCCCAAAGTATAATTGGATAAACGTGATACACCAATCATTTACTTGGCTTTTATTAGAAGACGAAGAACAAGATTCATCAACGTTCTTAATGGGAAAAACCTCAGGCTTATTCTCATTTGTGATATTGTGTTAAATTACCTTTAACTGAGAAAAGAAGCCCTCTCCCCATCAAGAATCTAATTTGTTTTTAAATCATTAACTTGCTCAGATCTGAATTCTGATATTTGCATAATGTAACACTTCAGTTCACAAAGCTGGGGTCCAAGACTGATGTTAGCAAAATCATCCTGTAAGAGGGACTGGGGAGAGAATGGTAGCAAGGTTTTCCCTCAGGACTTGGTGTTGTAAGAAAAGAAGGCAAGGATGTTACCTCAGAGACAGGACTCTCAGGAATGGTTTAGGATCCTGGGTCTGGCTTGGGGTAGGACTTTGTGCCAAGGCTTGCAATCTTGGTGACATCAAAGTGTGTATGTGTGTGTGTGTGTGTGTGTGTGTGTGTGTGTGTGTGTAGGTGCACTTTGGACACTAGTGTTTACCTGTGTGACCTACAAAAAGACTTTAATGTTTCCCAAACTGCCCTACTTGGAGAAGAGGGAAGGCATTCCATTTCCCCCACTAAGGAATGTCAGCCAAGAAGAACATCCACATGTTGGGGTCTTTTAGAAGTCTGATCTGCTTGTCTACTTGTTATTCCTCATTTTCCAATTAAATACCCTAAAAGGTGTCCTTCATTCCACTGCTCTCAAGTAGGTAATCTTAAGTGATTGCATAATGATTAGCCCCTTCCCATTGTTCTAAAGGCAGCTGCCATATTCATTCTTATGATACTGTGTGCCCTGTGGCTCCAAGCCGTACAGCATCTCCAGCAGAATATTTGAGTTGAAAGCACAGGTTTGGGGGGCTGGGGTTGAGGGCAGCTCAGGAGCATTAGAGGTGCCAAACAACTTTCCAGGCCATTCAGTCTCTGCTCCTCCTCTGTGTCATCCCTATGTCAGTGCATTGGCCATCTGCAGTGAGTAGGCAATGTCTTCTTAGGCTGAGTATATCACCAGAACAACCTGCCACCTTCACCTTGTTGGGTTTTGCTGTTTGTATTTCTAAGCCAAAATCCCTTAAGTGACCATGGATCTAATTAGTACAGAAGAGCATTTAAACGTGGCCTCCTAGGTTCTGAACAAGTTAGACATTCACCTAGTGTCCTACAGACTGTTTTCAGGTCATTCTTCTCCTTGCGTCCGGTTTTCCTCTCAACAGTCTGATGTGGCTTAGTTGCATCATGTTTGGAAGGGCCAGTCTGGGCTGTGGGGGATCACAGGTCATAGATCTAGAGATGAAAGGAAGATCAGAGCCCACTTGGTCAAGCGGGCTCTGATTATACAGAGGAAATTGATGGCTGTGGAAGGGAAGGGACTTGTCCAAGGTGACACAGAGCATCAGAACTGGAATTTTATCCCAGGTCCTCTGAGTATGGTGAGTGCTCTTTCTCCTAGACACACTGACAAGAAGTCTAGTCTTCCTCTGGGTGAAGGTAGCTACGTGGAGGGGACAAGGACGCCTGCCCCACAGGGTTCTGAGGAGGCTTAAATGAATGAACACGTGAAATTGCTTTGAAAACTAAACACAATATGAAAGGGAATCATTGTTATTATGCCCTTCCATAATCTTCATTGCCTGATCAGGCATGCCCTCCACTGGTGTGATTTTCTCATCTGCTGTGTTGACTAGACTTGACCGCCTCCAAATTTCATGGAGCATGTAGACTCTCTGTTGGATCTATGATGTCATCCCTGCAGGTGCTCCTCCCAGATTATAGGCTACGGATGCTTTCTCATCCCTTGTAACGTGTGTCCGTGTCCTCCCATGAGCCATCCCCAAGGGCTCCACCCAACATCCCACAGGCCATTCCCTGGGCCTCTTACCGCGGTGTAGACATCAGGAGAGTGGAAGGGCTCACCCTTGGTGTTTAGATAGTCTGCTTCTCTGTTTATTTATCTCTCTGACTAATTATTTTAAACTGCCACTCCTGAGCAATTCCTCCTTGGTGATTAATGTACTGCAGACCGCGTGCGTTCACCAGGAAATCCTCCATTGTCCATCGGTTCTGAGAGCATGACACAGCCTCTCATAAATCTTAGGTTAACCTACATCTTCTGATGCAGAAGAATTGCACTGGCTGTGGGCGAAGGGAAACTGGACCAGCCTAGGTCGCTTACCTTCTGGAGTCATCGCTGTCTAGAAAATGCAGACAATTTTCAGTTTAGGGCCTTTAGGATAGGGATAGAGATTGGCCCTGTGATCTTATGACTAAAGTTCACTTGCCAGTCAGGAAATGCTTTCTCCCAAAGCAAGTAGAGACCTTCTCTGCACCTTACAGCCTTAGAAAGTGGCCTAATGTACCAGGAGGTTAGATGACTTGCCCAGGAGCACACAAGCACCATATGTCAGGTCTGGGACTAGAATCCCAGTCTTGGCCCAAAGACCAGCTCTGGATCCAGCCCTCCAGCTGCCTCTAAAGGAACTTTAGTCGAGGATGATGACGTTTATGTTCCTCCTGTCCCACCCCATGATGTAGATCATCCCTGGTTTCTCAAAGGTTCTATTAGGTCCTACTGATCTGACATGGTTCCACCAATGGACCCATCGCTCTGAATCCAAGGACCTGCCATTGTAGAGTAGCACATAGAGAACTGAACTTTTTAATGAAGAAATTTTGGGTTCAAATCCCACCTGAAGTATTTTGCTCTTTGACACTTTTTTACAATTTTGACAATTCCTTTCTTCCCTTGGAAGCAAAGGTTCTTCATCTATAAAATTAGAGGGATTGGACTTGAGGGCTCCCAAGGTCCCCTCCAACTAAGCTTGTGATCCTATGACCAGGTTAAGTGTAGAGAAGCTTACTAGCAGGCTGGAGACAGAGTAAGGAGCTTCTTGGCCTCAGTCATGATTGGGGACCATATCATTAACTTCTTTTGTTGGGAATCCTCCATGTGAGTAGCCTTACTCATTGATGATGGCCACACCCCTGAATGTGCTGCTGTGATTAGTCCAATAGATGAAAAATAGACCTATTCTCCAAAGCAGCGTAATGAAGGACGTTCTCTAAGTGGAGCACACTTACAAGAACTAAGTAAAAAATGTTTTCCTAGGATAAAGAAACCTTTTCTCAGCCTTATAAAGACAAATGTCTTTCAATAGGAAAGGATATTCAGTAGCACATAGATTTTTTTAAGAATCATGGAATGCATTCTACATAGCCAGTTGTCTAACTTGATCAGCCAGAATCAAAATGCAATTACAGGGTGAGTAGAAATGAAAATGAGAAGATCAGAATTCAGAACATGTTTCCAGTGTTGCTTTCATATTTAAGAGTTCAAGGGAATATCCCAGAGGAAGCAGGAATCCAAATAATTTATTAAGGAATTCTGTCACCAGACTTGATATTAAAAACAAAGATGAATTATAGCCACCCTAATAGAAAAAACTTACTATTCAACATAGTTAATATGTTTGGTAAATCCTGACGTAAGCTTCATTTTTTTCTTCATCAAAAGTAATTTTCTATGCAGAGCATTGTGGAAATTCAACCTAAGCCATCCACTTTGGGGGTGAATAATTCGTGTTAATGTTACATTATCATTTACTTATTCTTGCAAATTTTCAATTTTATTCCTCACCTCAGTAATTTTCTCATTAGAGAAATCAATCTTATTCTCTCCTTCATAAGCCACTTGTCTATTTCCTTTATCTTTAAAAAAATATTGAGAAGGAATTTAAGGTTGTTCACTCAATTTAGTAAGTTACCTTACTATAGCTTAAGTTAAAAATTACCTTGAAATCAGAACATCATGGGGGAAGGGCAGAGCATTTGAATAACTCTGAAAATCAAACCCGATGCTCCCTTTACTTAGTTCCTCCAGTGGGAGAAGAGTGTGGACTAAAAGGCATTTTCACTCATTCATTTCTTCATTCCTTCATTCACTTATTCAATGAGCAGTTTGCAGTGTCTTCTATTATACAGTCCACAGGCATAGACCTTGGCTTTGGCATGTTGGTCCCTTCCTCAATGTCAATGCTCCCTTAGCATCAGGAAGACACATGCTTGGATCTGGACTCAGATGCTTCCTAGCTGTCTGGCCCTGGTCAAATCTCTGAATTACTTTTAACCTCAGCCTTCTTTACTAGTGAATGAAGACAATTATAGTGCCTGTCTCCTACAATTGTTGTGAGGGTCAATTGTGATCATGTAGGTAAATGTCTTCATAAACCTTAAAAAGAGATACAAGTGTTAGGTGTTATATAAATACCTATAATTAAATAATAATGCATTTTATAACTATAATAACATGTTCATCATATTATATAATAGGATAATATAACTATATAATAATGATATATTATAATAGCCATATTACTATAGTATATAACTATAATA